>VMDO01035126.1:0-16368 GCA_007922755.1 Pedetes capensis | reverse complement strand
TTCTTCCTCATAAAGTCCAGCTTCTCGGATTATTTGCTCAGCATATAAATTGAAGAGATAGGGTGAAAGTATACAGCCCTGACGCACACCTTTCTCAACTTTAAACCACTCAGTGTTTCCTTGTTCTATTCGAACAACTGCCTCCTGGTTGATGTACAGATTTCTCACATGAGCACAATTAGGTGTTCTGGTATTCCCATTTTCCGAAGTGTTATCCATAATTTGTTGTGATCCACACAATCAAATGCTTTTGAGTAGTCAATAAAACATAGACAGACATCTTTTTGATATTCTCTGCTTCCAGCGAATTAATGGCTATATATGCATAAATAACTTCTTTTTTTGTGTGGTTCCGGGGGTTGAACCCAGGGCCTTGCACCAGCATGCTTTGCAAGTGCTGGACCACTAAGCTGCACCCCCAGCCCATTTTTTTTATTTTTTGAGACAGGGTCTTGCTAAATTACGCAGACTGCCTCTGGTCTCGAATTTGTGATCCTCCCGCCTCCGCCTCCTGAGCCGCTGGGATTTCAGGCTTGTGTCACCACGCCCGGCATAAATAATTTCTTGTCAAATATTTAAATTATTTCAAAATGTTCTGTATTATAAATATATTTGTATGAACTGAATTGCCACTCTGTACTTCAAAAATCTGTACAATTAAAATATTAATTAAAAAATATATTTGGATCACTATTTCAAACCTAACACTTCTTTAAAATAAGTCAGGTTAGTACCAACCACCACATCACTGTTTTATCAAAGCTTGATGGGGAGAATTTCCATCCTGTGTTGAATTGCTTTGAGAATCAAATAAAGGAATGTATGTGAAAGTGTTATAGAGTATAGACATCTACCAAGATAAGATGTTCATTTGCCATGTGCTTTTATTAGCACAGGCCTTAATTAACTTGGTGTCATAAATGCAGAAAAGCTACACTTGGGATCATGTCCTATAAATCTCTTGGATCCCAAGGATGAAAAATCCTAGGACAGTAGTGCCAGGCATGGCACAGTGTCGGGTAGTATTTGGTTCTGTTATACATAGGGTCACTATGAGTTGGATTCTACTTGAAGGCATCTAACAACAACATCATCATCCTCAACAACAACAACAATGCTATCCCTCAAATTTGCAAGATAAAAAATAGCTTCTGCCCATGTTGTTGTTGTTGTCGTTGAGCGTGGTTGAGTTGGTGTCATAGTGACTCTGTGTATAACAGATGAAACAATGTTGTCCATACTTCTCTGCTATTCATAGGGTTTTCAATGGCTGATTGTTTTTGGTGGAGAGTGGGTTGCTGGCTCCTTCTCCCAAGCCTGCAGCACCTGGTGTTCCCGAGTGGTGGTCTATCCAAACACTAACCAGGCCACACCCCACTTAGCTTCTGAGAACTAATGGGATCAGACACCACAGCAGTATGGCTGCAGGCATACCAACACTTGTTGTTGTTTTTGTTAAGTGCCATCGAGTTGGTATCCGACTCACAGTGACCCTCATAGGGTATTCAATGGCTGACTGTTTCGGGATTGCCTTGGGAGTGGATTGCCAGGTCCTTCTCCCATTTTTGGGGTGCTGGGAATTGAACTCAGGACCTCAGAGACTGCAGCGCAGCGCTCTACCAACTGAGCTAAATCCCAGCCCTACACCAACATTAGTGCAACTTAAATTATGTATGCCAACAACTAACTTCCACCACACATCTCCATCCCACTCTCTTCAAGATATATTTGCCATTCTTGCTAAAGGTACTACTGTAATTCAGTTGTCCATGATTAAATCCTTGGTACTAGGGTTTCTATACTAGCCCTACATTCTTCTTCTACTTTTACTTTTTCTCCTTCTTCTCTGTGTGGTCCTTCACTTCCTCCTCTTCCTCCTCTTCCTTTTTCTTTTCTTTCTCTACCCTCACCCTGAGACAGTACCTTGCTATGTATCCCAGGCTGGCCCTAAACTCATGATCCCCTTGCTCCAGCCCCCTGAACCATTACAGGCATGCACACCACACCTGGCCCCAACTTCTTCTTGACTCTTGCAGTCAATTGCCAAATCAAACAATTACCTCCTAAATCTCTTCTAGACTTGTCCACTCTTGTCCATGGCCCACAAGAGAATCTTGGTTCAGAACTTCTTCATTCCTTCTTTGAATTTCTTCATTAACTAGTCTCAATGTTGTCTTTTTGCCTCACTAATAACACATCTTCCATATTACTCCCAGAGTGATTATTCTAAAATGTAACTATAACTCCCTCACTTCTACAATACATTTTTTGGTTGGTAGCTCTTACATTATCATCAGTATATATACCAAGTTCTCTGATACAGAAATTACTCATGTTCTTTCCAATCTGGGTCACCTCTACTTGTTCAAAGGCTTTAGCTCTCCCATTCCAATCTAAATTCTAGATAGAAATTTTCTCCCTTCTGTAGGCCTTTGCCCATAATGGTCCATCTGCCTTAAGCATATTTCTCTTGCTATCAGAGGCCACACTAGCCCACATGGTGCCTTTGTGCCAATTAGAAAGGGCACTACATCTGGGTAGATGCAGTGCTGCATGTGGTGGCTGGCCAGGTGCATGAACAACAAGCTCATTCAAAGAAACAAATGTCCCTTGGTAAAGAGAATGCATACCTGATATCAACCCTACTTGTACCCCTTCTCAATCATCTATATACAGCACACAACTTGTACAACCTTTGTGGCAGCTCTGCTATATAGTGTCATCAGTTTCTTGATGCATATCTTATACATCTAGGTTATGTAAAATTCCCCTTCAAGGTGCTCTCTTAGCTCTTTGAACCTATCACTAATCATAGCGTTTATTCTGTTTGTTGTTGTTAGGTGCCGTTGTGTCACATCCCACTCATAGCGACCCTTATAGTGTTTTCAATGGCTGATTGCTTTCAAGATTGCTTCCTTTGGGAGTGGATTGCCATACCCTTCTCCTGTATTTGTGGGGCTGGGAATCAAACCCAGGTCCTCAGAGAGTGCAGAGTGGTACTCTACCAACTGAGCTAAACCCGAGTTCTATGTTTATTCTCTTATTCTGTTATAATTAAATTTTGGTTATCTGAATCTCTACTGAAATACATTGTATTCAGGGAAATTTTTTTTTTCCTAAACAAACTTTTCCCAAAAAGTAGTTCCCAAACTGATGCTGGTCAGTGACACTACAGTCACAAGTCCATAAGACAAAATGAAGACCAAGGTTTGAATTTTTAATCACAATGAAATTCCTTCTATATGAAATGCTGTCCTTAGTTTTGAATTAGATTCTTCAGACATTTTAGTAATTTAATACTAAACTAATAACATTTTTATTTTATGAAAAGGTAATGATAAAAGATTCTTGTTAAGTTCTTGACTGGACAACATAAAATGTTGACAAAACAATGCCAGGCTCTAAGATTCTGTTTGTTTCGTTATTTTATGTTTTTTTTACTCATATTTAAAACCTGAACATATGGGAAACCACTGCTTTAAAATAAAGAATAGCTCCCTAATCTTTATGTCCTTAGTATCCAATGCAAAGTAGGAGCTCAATAAATATTGGTTAAATGATCTTTATACTGAACAAAACACAGAAAATATTCGGGCAGAATCACTTAGGATCTTTTACCTGCTCATTTTTCTTATTTTTTAGTAAATATACACATACACAGAGAAACAAAGAAACAAAACCTTAAATACCACACAAGCCTACTCTTGTAAACACTGTGATCATATTCTTTCAGGAACATGCTGCAGTTATGGATATTCTAAGGTGTATACTAACCCAAGCTGTCTTCTAGAACATATGGAATGGTATGAGGCCATCTATATATTTCTCCAATGATGGAATTTCTATCTTGTGCCTGTCAAAAATAAATGTGAAAGAGCTAGATAAATGAATTAGGCCAAAACAATCAATAGTTAATCTGGAAACAAATGAAGTTTAAAGCTCTCCCAGATAGCCCAAACAAATTGTGTGTATACTCCTGCTTTTATTATAATATAATAAAGTTTTGAGGAAGAAACAACTAGTTTCAATCATTAATTTTGTGGATAAAGAAAAAATAATGAAAAAAATTATTGTTGGGAACCAAACTATAAATATTGGCAGGCTTTTAGAGATTAAAAACACTAAATATGAGAAATATACCAGAAGGAAGTAATAGCAAACCTCAAAAATCTGAGTATCACAATATCAGAAAAATTCAGACATCAGCTGGACCAAAGTTTTCAAAAAATTACAAAAGATTTTAAATTTTATAGAGAAAAGGAATAATATTTTCTTAATGTATCTATTGAGTCAATACATGAAATATCATTCTAGAGACTAGGAATCCCTTGGTAATACATGCATCAAGGTCTCTATCTTCTAATGGGGGAAACAAAGTGTAAACAGGATGAATTGAAGAGGGCGGCACAAATTTAAGGAGGAAGATGTGGACAAAGGAGATGGAAGCGGAGCACATTAATAAAGTGGTCAGGACAGGGCTCCTTGATGGTGTAATGGGACTGATAACGAGGAGCCAGGATGAAAGGAGCCATGGGATTTCTTTAGGGCTGAGCAAGTAGTAGTTGCTCTAGTCCAGAGGTGGGACTATGCATGGTAAGATTCCTGTCTGTGTTGAGGCCAACAGCTGATGAGTAAGGAGAGAAAAATGGATGAGATGAGAGAAGAGTTAAAAAGAAGGGGCTGGGAGGAGACAGGAGGACAGGGAGGCAAGAGTGAAACCATACAAGGCCCTGAATACTCAGCTGAATTTGGAAATACAATAGGAAACGGTTGTAGAACATCAAGCCAGGAATGAAATGGAGTCATTGCTGACTTAAAATATGACTTTCCTCTAGGAAAGGGGAGTGAGGAGAGGTGCAGGGTGGAAAAGATTATGGGAGGGCAGTATTTGAAATGGAAAAATTGGAAGGCTATTTGAACAATCCAGGCAAGAGATGATGGGGCTTGAATTAGGTTTTTGGAGAAAAGTGGATGACGTGGGGACATATGGAGACAGGAATGACCAAACTCACTAGGCATGATGGTGCCTGCAGGTAATCTGAGCCCTGGGGAAGCTTAGGCAGGTGGATTGCTGAGAGTTCAAGGTCAGCCTGGCCTGCACAGCAAGACCCCATCGCAAAACAAACAAGAAAACAAAGGAATGACAGAACTCATTGCAGGGCTGGACAGGGGAGAAAAGGGAGTCTAGAAGCAAAGGTGACCTCAAGTTTTTCTTTATGTAGTAGAGTGGAGACGGGAGGGGTGATGACTTTTCAAAAAGGGAGACTGCAGAAGAAGGCTCTGTGGGGAAGATCAGAGGACACCTTGGTTTGAAATGTCTTGTAGACATTCAAATGAGACTGGCAAATTGGCCCCTAGACAGACCATTCTGGGGCTCAGGGGCGAGACACAACTACCGTTATATACCTGGAGTCACTGGCACAGAGATGGCATTTAAAGCGCCAGTACAGATGAGATGCAGAGACAGAGAGTGGAGGGGGAAGGGCAGATCCAGAATGAAGACTCAGACCATAGCCTGTTTCTTGAAGGGGTAGGGAGTTTGAGAGAAGAGACAGAGCTTCTGATATAGAAAAAGTAAGGGACTTTATCAGGAGTGTATCTGAGGAAAGAGCAGAACTTTGCAGGAGACACATCTCCTGGATAATTTCTAGGTCAAGAGATGTATGGACTTTAAATTATGGAGGATCTTATCAACTTGTCATATCTATTTTTTAAGTTTATATACTCCCCAATAAAACAACATTTTACATACACATTCTTAAGCAAGCATCCCTGTTTCAATCTACCACCACCAAAGGGAGAGTAAGTTTTTAAGTCTTTTTGAGTATGGTGGATGATAAATTATATCTTATCTTTTACAATAGTGCTTATAATAAACTCTTGTTGTTGTTAGGTGCTGTCAAGTCGGTATCCAACCGATAGCAACCCTACGTACAACAGGTGAAACACTATTGTTAGGGCTTCTCTGCTGTTCATAGGATTTTCAATGGCTGATTGTTTTTTGGGGAGCAGGTTGCTGGGTCCTTCTCCCAAGCCTGCAGCACCTGGTGTTCCCAGGCAGTCTCCAATCCAAGTATTAACCAGACCCGACTCTGCTTAGCTATGGAGATCTGGCAGGATTGGACATCACAGTGCTATGGCTGCAGGAAAAAAACTCTTACGTCTCCCTAAGTTTACACGTATGTCTACACGTATGTTCATCTGTGCATCGGGATGGCTAAATAAGAATCAGCACTCTACGAATAGGCTTGGGAGGACCTTTACCTGACAACACTATTTTTAGCTGAGATCAGGGGCGAAGTGGTAAAATCTATTTCTCATGGTAAAAACCTGATTCCTTGAAGATGTTTACAGATTCATTTTGATTTTGCTTCAACCAGATTGAATCAGTGAAGTTCTATTTTAAAATGAAAATGTCCGCAATTGTTCCAATAACGAAAATGAGATCAATAAAACCAAGACATATGTGGTGAGTGAGCTGGGTTTAACCACACGGAAACCTGAGTAATGAAAGATGGAGACACTATTATGAGTCCCTTTGAGGACCAGGTACTCACTGAGTAAATGTATTACCATGATTCTGTGCCCTTGAATATGGGTAGGCTCAACAAAACCCACGCTGTCCAACTATTCTCAGCTTTTCTGCCTTTAGCTCTCTGTGACTAATAGAATGTTGTTTCTTATACTATTGTAACTCACCTCATCAAGTCTGATGTCTCCTTCAAAAAAATCCAGGCCCAAATCTAAGAATAAAGATAAAAATTCATATTAATACATTGGATTCAAACTCTCTCTGTAGTAAATTGTGTTTTAAAAAAACTCACAAACCTTCATTGATATCAAATATGTCTCGTTCAATTCCTGCATCTATGTCTTTGACTAAAATAACAAAGAAAAAACACATTGAACATTATATTTATGAAAGGAGAAAATCTTTGTCAATTATAAAATTGGAAGTAAGTTTATTTTGTCTCAGGTAAGTGACTACTTAGATTTTGATTCAACAAAAATTGATTGGTTAATTGATTGAGAACTTCCTATGAGCCAGTCTGGACACTAAAGAAAGGGCTTTTGCATGTATACTATGTCCTGTCCACATCCCTGGAACACGAAATGACTTCAGGAATAAGGAATTGGTCATTCAGTATCTTATTAAGTGTAATTTGGAAGGCCAGTCTAAATGACTACACCAAACAGGAAACAAATGTCTAAAATTGGTCCAACCAGCTCAATCTACCCAAATATATATATATATCCCTTGCTAATCATAGACCTTTGAACTCTCGATCAAAATTCTTAAGTTGAATTTGGATTATTCCTTAAATTGCAAAAAGCGGTAGATAACATGGTCAAATCTCTAAGTGTGCAACTGAATAAGAGCAGACTATATTACGAGGGCCGTCTGATTTCATGAAAATTAGCAAAAGCAATAACACCAAGTCTTTATAGAATGTCCATGTGTCAGTCCCTGTATTTGCTCTTCCCTATACCAACATCTATTTTTCTGTTGAGCATACGGACCCTAGAACATGGATAATAACGTGTCTCCTGATAAACCAAAAGAAGCCAATGTTAGATCACAGTTCAATGCAATTATGCATCAATTCTGCCGATGAAATTCTACCTTAAGCTTCGAATAAAATAATTTTAGGTTCTTCTGTTGTTCTACCATCCACATAACCTTCTTTTACTATAATCTAGAGCAAAACTCAAAATGGACTCACCAAAGTTTTCTGGAGTTGGCTGAGAAATAAACACATGAAAAGATATTACTATGGTGCCCATGATATAGATGGTCTTCTTGGTTCCAATTTATAACTAGACAATTATTGTTGTTTTTCTTTCATTAATATTATATATTACTTTCTGGCATATATTTAAGACAGCTAAATTTGAGTCCAAGATGATGTTTTGAGCAAAGGGTTTTTTCACTTCATGTAAAAACTGAAACTGGCTGTTAAATATATTTGAAGGGAAAGGAAATTAAAAAAAAAAAACTTCAAAACTTGAAAAGAAGCTTGCAGATGTAAGTTAGTGGTAGAGCATTTGTGTGCCATTTGCAAGGCTCTGGATTCAATCCCCAGTGCTGTAGGGAGGAAAAAAAAAATCAAAACAAAACAGAGCAAAACAACTCTAGCCCTAGAGTAAGTGGTCACTTTAAGCATGATTTATTTCTAAAGGAGTCATGCAGCAATGTGTGAAAAGCCTAAAAATGTACCCCTAATATTGAAATATTATTGTAACTTATAACAATCCTTTTAAAACAAAATTTTTTCAAAGCCAGGTGAGGAGGCACATGCCTGTAATCCCAGAGCTCAGGGGGCTGAGGCAGGAGGAGCAACACAAATTCAAGGCCTGCATGAACTACACAGTGAGACCCTGTCTCAAAAAAAAATGTATTCAAGACCTCATTAATCATATTTTACATTCATGTCTTTCCCAAGATTCTGCTTTCTAAGACAATACCAAATATCAAGTAAAAAATCAATGGGCATATTTTGTAATTAAATTTTTTTTCCTGAAAATCAAACAGCCATAAATGACCAATGAAACTCAAACTACATGCCCGGTGGAAAAAATTGAGTCAATTTGAGAAATTTCTTAGTGTAATCTAATTTTAAAAAGCTGATAGAATTGGCAGACAGTACAGAAGAATGGATTTAAAAAAAAAAAAACTATGGTACATATACACAATAGAATACTACTCAACAATAAAAAATTGAAATGATGTCATTTGCAGCAAAATAGATGGAACTGGAGAACACTGTCTTAACTGAACAACCACAAGCTCAAAAGAGAAATACAAAATATGGTCTCACTCATATGTGGGAGCTGACTTGGACTTTAAGGAAGAAAAAAATCCTGTACATAAATTGATGTATAAAAAATGTACAACTAAACTTAGCAAAGAAGGGACAACATAAAGAGTAACAAGAAAGAGGGAGAGAACTAGCAGAGGGAAGTGAAGATTGGGAAGGTGGGATGGGGCGGAGGGTCAATGTGGAGGGATGAATGGAGAGAGGACAATCTCAATGTAAACAGCGCAACTTCATGAATACATTGGAAAAATAGGGAATAAAACCCATATAAGCATTTGAGTTTTACTACATATTAGCCATAAGGCTTCATAAACTTTGTGGGTTGATGAAAGTCTTGCCAGAAGTGATGTTAAGGGTGCATAATGGAGAAAGCCAATGCTGTATTACTCTGTATTCCATCCTCATTTACTAATAAAGGGAAAAAAATAAAAAGTGGGCCAGTGGTACAGCCCAGTGGTAGAGCACTTGCAAAGTATATGCAAGACCCTGAGTTCAAACCCCAAGTACTGCAAATAATAAATAAATAAATAAATAAATAAGTTAAAAAATTGGTAGACCGTAGATATGGATTATGTTTCTGGCTTCTCCAACTAATGGTAATTTAGTTCACCTTCCTAGCACTTAAACTACGTGTAAAATATGGTCAATAACCACCTTGCAGGAGTATTGCGAGAGTTATATGATACAATGTGAAAGGACATCGTAAAATGTAATAAATCATCACACAAGTGTAAAGTACAATTATATTCAAATACAGCTTATATGTTGAAATATAGAACCATTTGGAGTGTTTAACAAGATGTGGGAATGAACTGGCTAGATGATTACCAGAGTTTTTGACATGAGCTAGCACCTTGTCTCATCCGACACCACCGATAGGCACACACTTATACAAGAATGTTAGTGTACCTACAGAATAAAGTTATCAAGTATTTCTTCCCAAGTACTGTTTAAACATGTATTCAATGGCATCCCTTGATTGCTCTAGTTCCTATTCATAGACTATCATCTCAATATAATAGCTTATTTTAAATCACAACTAAAAAATGTCCTCCAGCTGTTTGAAATTTCATATAAAATCTTGGGTTTGTTTGAGGTACAAGCTATCTATCACTTTTGAAAGGTTAGTTATTGGTAAAGACCCTAAAGAGAAATCTCCTGCTATAAAACTTTGTAAGTACTGCCTGTGCCTATGTCATAAGGCAGTCATTTCATCCATGTTTTAACTTACTCTAACAGCAAGCTTTACTTCATTTAGCAGTAAAAACCAGAATGATTTTCAAAATCCACATTCTCTAGCCTATCAAAAGAAAACTTTCACACAACAATGAAACTGAAATAACAACCTAACTTTATGTCAGTGTCTCTGATTCTGTCTGGCAGGGCTACCTCTCATTCTCTATACTCTGCTACCTGCCAAAAAGAAACACCCACGTAAGATTAACATTTTGAAATAGATACAATACAAAAAATGATTAATGACTGATGTCAGCTGCTCCTAGTTTTTCTAATGACTTTCTATACATTGTTATCTTACCAAGCCAGTATTTAGGAGAAGGTTGCCAAAAAACAGAAACCAAGGAAGACACCACGAATCCATGTTGTACCTTCTAGTTGAAAGCTGCAAACTATGACATTCAGAGCACAGCTGATGTTTTAAAAGGCAACTATCATAACTTACGGCCTTTGATCTCAATGATTCATCTTGCGGGTCAGCTTGCTGCTGTAGTAACCTCCAATCAGAGAGCTAAAGTCCAGTATCCAGAAACGCCTTTGTGGAATTGTAGATTTCTATTTGTTTGTTTTCTGTCCTTTGCCAACATCCGATAGCTAAGTGCCTTAGTAAGAACTGTTAATGCATTCTCTGATATGTAAGTACCAAGTCCCAAGACTACTAAATACCACTTGAGCAAAAGAAAATACCAAATTAACTTTTAATCTTTATCTCTCAGACAATAAAAAAGTATGAAGGTCCTCCTGTCCATATAGCCCTGTACTGCCTTACTATATCCAGTTATGTCCACTTATTTTTATCATTCATTCATTTAATAAAAATTTATTAGCTAGGTGTGATGGTGCACACCTGAAATCCCAGCTACTCAGGAGGCAGAGGCAGCAGGATCACAAGTTCAAAGCCTGCCTGGGCTACATAGAAAGTTCAAGCCCAGCCTGGGCAGCCTAGCAAGACTCCATCTCAAAATAAGAATTAAAAAAAAAAAAAAATAGAGCTGGGAATGTAGCTCAGTGGTAGA
Organism: Pedetes capensis; assembly: GCA_007922755.1. Taxonomy (NCBI): domain Eukaryota; kingdom Metazoa; phylum Chordata; class Mammalia; order Rodentia; family Pedetidae; genus Pedetes; species Pedetes capensis. The sequence continues at coordinate 5,297 of VMDO01035126.1, read as the reverse complement.
ACACTTGCCTAGCATATGAAAAGACCATGGCTCAAATCTCAGTACCACAACAAAAAAATAAAATAAAAATTAATTAATTAATTAATTAATTAATATTGAAAGCTTTTTATGGCATATAAAATGCATTTATGTGCTTAGAAATGGGCATATTTATTATCCAAATGTGAAAAAGCAAAATTGTAACATATTTTATTCCTGAAAGTCCTCATCAGGAAAATACAAATGAGAGTAAGGGTAAAAAGGATAAGAGTAGTCACTGGTTTTCTAATAAAATAATGTCCCACTCCATCTCTTAATTTTTTCACTTTTTCCTTCTTTTCTTGGGATAACTTCTCTTTGAAACAACATACTAACTCAATCCCCATGGTTGCATTTACCTGACATACAGAATAATAATTTTAAAATAATAATTTTAAAATTAAAAAAAATAATTTTTGCTACTTTTTTTTTTTTGCCTTCCTCTTTTCCAGCTTGGTCTTTGCCCCATTCCATGCTACTGAAAAGGATGTGGAAAGACACGTGGCTTAGACAAATATTTGGGAGGTTGCTTCTTGAATATAAGCAAGTCATTTGCACCCTGGGCAGGTAGGATGCTGGTTAAAGTGGTAGGTATGGGCTGGGTGCGGTGGTACACATCTATAATCCCAGCTCTCAGGAGGCCAAAGCAGGAGGCCAGCCTGAACTATATAGAGAGACTCTGTGTCAATAAATCAAGGGCTGGGAATGTGGCTCAGTGGTAGATTGCTTGCCTAGCATGTGCAAGGCCCTGGGTTCAATCCTCAGTGTAGAAGAAAAAACAAAGCAAGCAAACAAACAAACAAAAATGCTGGTATGGATCACTCCCTCACTTGCTCCCTGAGACTTTCCTGATGGTTTGTGGAATCTAAAATCAAATGGACTTGTTTCCTGGCTAGAGATACAAGGGAGCAACATTAATTTACAGAAGAAAATGTGTCTTTGAAGGAAAAGGATAATTCCTGCGAGGCTAAAAGTAGCACATAAGTATCAGAGAAAGTCTTCAGGCTTAAAGGACCATGTATATAGAAGTGAAGACATCTCCACAGCAGACTGCATAGGGTGACAACCAAAGACCAGACAGATGGGTAGTTTTCAGAGGATGTTGTGAGGAGAGATGACACTGGGGAGCAGATGAGGCCTCCCAATGCCTTGGGAATATTAAACTTTGGCACAAGCCTAAGGGTAAGAATGGTTCATCGTGAACTGGCTACAATTAAATTTCTACCATTTATTTGGCTGGGGGCCTCAGTAATAATTACTGTTATAGAAAAATCAAAGGAGACCCTTAGTAAAGCAAAAACAGATTATGCACATTTGGTTTTGTGAGCTGCAACATGGAACTGAAACACCCAACTGCACTCTATACGTTGTCATGGGCAGCTGTTCTTTGAAGTTAGGAAAAGTGGAAGCAGGAAGAATGGGAAAGCAACAGTTCCTATGATGTTGGAGCCTATTTTAAATCATAATTACAGCACATAGGAAGAGTCTGACTAGAAATCTCACGGAAAGTCACTGAGCCATGGCTGAATCCAACTCCAAAAAACATGTTTTGCCTACAATGACGGGATGTCTTTTACATTTTATTCTTTTCTGGAGTTGTGGATGAAACTCTACTACAGAAACTACGCTTGACTGATCTATCATCCTTCTAGCCTCCGTCACTTGTATCCTGCCCCTAGGAAGCCTTTACAAGCTTCCTCATGGCATTTGGAGTCTGATCCCAGGAAGCTGTCCTTGTCTCTCAGCATGTTGGTCTGCCTGTGGTCTTCATTCCTCCCCAGGCAATCTCAACAACAGGAAACCATTGCCTGAGATGGCAGGATGCAGACATTGCTTGGCAATCCCGTGGAACTACTTGTTGCTTTTGTTATGTGCCATTGAGTGAGGTCCAATGCATAGTGACCTTATGCACAACGGATGAAATACCACCAAACACTGTGTTATGCACATGACCTTTTTATGTTCGAGGCCAACGCTGCAGACACTATGTTTCATCTCACTTTGAATTATGCCATATCAAAAACAGGAGGTCCCAGGGGCTTTACTCCATTCCCATCATTAAGGTTGACTCTACTTGGAGGAGGGCTGGGATTTATCTCAGTTGGTAGAGCGCTGCGCTGCAGTCTCTCAGGTCCCGAGTTCAATTCCCACCACCGCAAAAATGAGAGAAGGACCTGGCAATCCACTCCCTAAAGCAATCCCGAAACTGTCAGCCATTGAAAGGGTCGCTATGAGTCAGATACCGACTCGATGGCACCTAACAACAACAACAACAACAACTACTACTACTACTTGGAGGAGGCAACTTTTCCTAGTTGTCCCTTGAATGCCTTCCAGCCTGGGGGGTTCGTTTTCTGGCACTATATTTGACAGTGCTTCTCTGCTATTCAAAGGGTATTCTATGCTAATTATTTTGTGAGTGGACTGCCAGGTCCTTCTCCCTAGTCTGTCTTAGTCTGGAAGCTCAGCTGAAACCTGTCCACCATAGGTGGCCCTGCTGGTATCTGAACTATTAGTGGCATAGCTTTCAGCATCACAGCAACACACAAGCCCCCACAGCATGACAAGCTGACAGATACATGAAGGCCTGGAAGTATTGGGAAAGCATATTTTTCTTAAAAATTGATGCTCAAAATCCCCGTGGAATAAGAGTACATTCTAGACCTGCAAGTAGAAGACCATGAATGTAAAAAGCTTCTAACAGGAAATAGTACAGAGATTACAAAAGACCCAAAAGACTTTATGTTGTTTTTCTCAAAATGCCTATTTTCATTACCCGATTGGGTTTTTTTAATGTTTTTTGAACAACAGAAAAATGTATGTCATGAGTTTACCAATACTAGCTCTTTATGAAATCTTATAAATATTTCTGTGGCATATTGAGAAGGTACATGGATTTAAACTTAAATGAAACTAAATGGATCGGGGCTGGGGTTTAGCTCAGTTGGTAGAATGCTGCTCCTCACTCTCTGAGGACCTGGGTTCTAGCACTGTACCTCAAAGATGAGAGAAGGACATGGCAATCCACTACTGAAGCAATCCCGAAATAATCAGCCATTAAAATCCTATGATGTTTTCTATGAGTTGGACATGACTAGATGGCACCTAAATGGATCTAGGAAAAAGTAAAGAAAACATGTGGAGTGATTACAGAAGTCTCTGAGAAATTAGGAAAACACAAACATCCAGCCAACGAAAGAGCAAAAGAGCTCACAAGACATCTGCCCAAGACACCTACAATGCCTAGTATTGAGGAGTCTAAAGCACACTTTTCATATAGACCTTCCACATCCTGCCCTCAGATTACTGTCTTACATCTTATCTTGTATCTTATATCTTATATTCAGAATCATGATTTGTTACTAAATTATTCAGGGTTCTCCAGAGAAACATAACCAATACAATCTGTATATAGATAAAGATATTTATTTTAAGGAATTGGCTCATGTGGTTGTAGAGCCTGGCAAGTCTGAAATCTGAAGAGAGTGAGGAGCCAGCAGGCTAGAGACCCTGGCAGCAGCTGAAGTTGCGGCTGGAGTACCCAGTGCAGCTAGTTGGCTGACAGAAATTCTTCTTACTCTAGGGACCTCTGTCTTTTTCTCTTAAGGTTATCAATTGATTGGAGCGGCCAGCCCACACTACGGAGGATAATGTACTGTATTTAAAGTCTACTGAATTAAATGTTAATCTCATCTAAAAAAAAAAAAAAAAAAACCAACAACTTCAGTAAAATATTTAGACTGGTATTTGATCAAACATATGTGGGTACTATAGCCTATCAAAGTTGATATGTAAAATTAACCATCATAGTCACTTCCTTTGCTTCTTGTATTTTCCAAGCTCCTCATCACATTTATGGGAGAGATACTGGTCACATTACAGGTAGTTGTTGTCATCCCCTAAAACAATTGTCTGGACCACCAGCCATACTCCAGGCTGAAGGCAAAGATGCTCTCTACTATAGTCATGATAAGCATGAAAATGGTGACATCTTTGATGCTAAGAAAATAGCCGAGGATTAGGAGTAACTTCAGATTTCATGAAGCCAGCTGACTGGAGCAGTGAGAAGTTCTGTCCCTTACATTGAATGACCTCACTTCAAACCCCTGGACTGATTTCATACAGGGAGTGCTTCTGTTTGGAGCCTTCCCAAAAATGAGCATAAAAAAAGGGAGTAAATTTCTGCAGTTTAATTCGGTAAACAGCTTCCTCCCTCTACTATAATAGGATCATTGGGAAGCGTGTAAAGTTTGGTGAGCCTAATCTAGCTCAGCTGACTTCTTGTCATTAGGTACTTACCCCAGGCTGCAACAGGTCTAGAGTGGGCATCAGTTGACTCTGAGATGGAAATAGTGACATTGGAGGCTGCTTCTACATTGATAGCTGTCTGTCTACTTTATGGGGCTGTTAAAGGGCTGTTTTTGATGCCTTCAAACTCAAGTCCAGTTTATTGCCCCTACAGGGCAAACCAGAGAACACCTGGAAAAAGGGATTAATCACTCCCTTTTGTTTGGATTGCATTTATGTTTAGCATTCATTATCAGTTGAATTTATTTATTATATGTATTTTTTTACACATTGTTCTCTCCCAAGGAACGAGCCTCACTGAAATTTGGAATTCCAGTAGTTGGCATGTAATAAGTGTTTGGTAAATGTTGAAAGAAGTGAAAATGAACTATGGGAAATCAGTGTCCATCTATGAATTGTCTGAATTGTCTTCATAGTCTTTCTTATCTTTGCGAGGTACACAAGTCCAAGAGCCAATAAAATCATATATTGTTGTCCTCTATGCTTTTGTCCAGCAAGAACCAGTCTTGCCCAGTGGGAAGTATTGCAAGGCTTTGTTGTGATATATTATTATGGGCTTCCAATGGTGATTTTATTGGGCTTAATGATTTCATTGGGCCAAGTCAGACTTATGTGTAAAGTCAAAATGAGTGCTTCCTGAGGGTGGGATTATGTATGCCCATACTAATGTAGCTTCAAAAGCACTCAGGGTCTCCCAGTTTCCAGTCTTGCCTGGAAGAGTTTGCCGTTCTGCTCTTACCACGCATGAAAAGCTGAAAAAAATTTAAAAATCACTTACTCTTCTTAGTTCCAGTAAAGAAGGGAGATTATGTGACAAACTACTGCCCTCCAAAGGGGAGAGACCCGTAGATGAACACAGAGCATCACAAGAGAACAGAAACCACTGCCAGGAGCCAGTATAAGGTTGGTGTTGTCACCATTGTTGTTGTTAGGTGCCCTACAGTCAGAGCTGACCCATAGCGACTCTAAGA
>VMDO01035125.1:0-16365 GCA_007922755.1 Pedetes capensis | reverse complement strand
TAAGTCTTCTCTATCATTTACTTGGTAATATTTTTCTATATGTACTTGAGTCCCAGTTATGTTTAAGATAGAAATTTTTCCTGTAGCAAACTTTGTTATTATCTTGTCAGAACAATTACATGCATTTTCTTTGACTCTCAAAGTTTATGGAGCCTTATGGCTAGTATGTAGTAAAAAGTCAGATACTTATTTGGGTCATATTCTCCTGTTTTTCCAGTATACTGATGAAGTTGTGCTGTTTACATTAAGATTGCCCTCTCCCCCTTCATACGTCCTCATTGACCCTCCTCCCCATCCCATATCCTCCAATCTTCACGTCCCTCTGCTAGATACCTCTGTCCTTTTTGTCTACTCCTTATATTGTCCCTTCTATGCTAAGATTAATTGTGCATGTTTTATATATCAATTTATGTATAGGATTTTTCCTTCCTTTAAGTATGGTTCAGCTCCCACATATGAGTGTGAACATACAGTATTTCTCTTTTTGGCCTTGTGTTCATTTGCTTAAGATGATGTTCTCCAATTCCATCCATTTTGCTGCAAATGACATTATTTCATTATTTAATTACTGAGTAGTAGTCCATTGTGTATATGTACCATAATGTTTTGTATCCATTCCTCTGTTGATGGATACCTTGGTTGGTTCCATATCCCGCTATTGTGAAAAGTGCTGCATTGAATATGGAGATACAGGTGTCTCTGTGGTATGATGACTCATCTCCCTTTAGGTATATTTCCTATAGTGGTATAACTGGGTCTTATGGCAGTTCTGTTTTTAGTTTTCTGAGGTATCTCCATATTGATTTCCAAAGTGGTTGAAACAATTTACAGCCCCACCATCAGTGTAAGAGGGATCATTTTTCTCCACAACCTCACCAGCATTTGCTATTATTTGTTTTGTTGATCTTGACCATTATTACTGCAGTTAGGTAGAATCTGAGAGATATTTTGAATTGCATTTTACTAATTGCTAGGGATATTAAGCATTTTTTCATGTGCTTCATGGCCTTATGAACTTCTTCATTTGAGAACTGCCTGTTGAGTTCCTCTGCCCATTTGTGTATTGGATTATTTGTTGTCTTGGAAGTTGCTTTCTTGAGTTCTTTGTAAATTCTGGTAATTAGTGCTCTGTCAGATGAGTAGGATGCAAAGATTTTCTCCCATTCATTGAGGTCTTCCTTAATGCTGTTGATTGTTTCCTTTGCTGTACGGAAGTATTTTAATTTCATTTAATCCCATGTATCTATTCTTGTTGCAATTTCCTGAGCAATTGGAGTCTTATTAAGGAAATGCTTTCTTACGCCTATGTGTTGGAACATATTGCCTAACTTCTAGTAATTTTAAGGTTTCTGGTTTTATGTTGAGGTCTTTCATACATTTCAACTCTTGTGCAGATTGAGAGGTGTGGGTCTGTTTTCATTTTTGTGCAGGTAGAAATCCACATTTCCCAACACCATTTGTTGAAGAGGCTATTCTTTCTCCAATCTCCTCAATTCTGTTCCACTGGTCTTCAGGCCTCTTTTGGTGCTAGTACCAAGCTTTTTTTCTATGATAGCCCTGCAGTACGGGATAAAGTCAGGGATTGTGATCCTGCCTGCACTAGTTTCACAGCCCAAGAGTGTTTTGGCTTTACATGGTCTTTTGTGTTTCCATATGAATTTTTGGATTATTTTTCTATTTCTGCAGAGTCTGTCATTGGACTTTTAATGGGAATTGCATTAAATCTATAGATCACTTTTGGTAGCATAGCCACATTTACAATATTGATTCTCCCAATCCATGAGCAGGGGAGGTCCTTCTATATTTTAGTATCTGCTGCAATTTCTGTCTTTAATGTTTTGAAGTTTACCTGGTAGAGATATCCAGGATCTTTGGTTAGGTTGATTCCTAAGTATTTAAGTTTTTGTTGGGCTATCATGAAAGTTATTATAGCCTTAATTTCCTTCTCTTCCTGCTCACACTTGGTGTAAAGAAGGCCACTGATTTTTTTGTGTTAATTTTGAATCCTGCCACTTTGCTAAAGGAGTTAGTTATATCTAAATGTTTCCTAGAGGAATTTTTGGGGTCCTTTAGGTAAAAAGATCATGTCATCTTCAAATAAGGATAATTTCACCTCTTCTTTGCCTATCTGTATCCCTTTGATTTCTTTCTCCTGTCTGAATTCTCTGCCTAGGACTTCAATCATAACATTAAATAAGATAGGAGAGAGTGGACATCCTTGTCTTGTTCCTGATCTTAGAGAAAATTGTTTCAATTTTTCTCCATTTAATGTGAGGTCTGTCATAAATGGCCTTTATGATATTGTTTTTTTCCTGCTCTGCATATATTCTCCAGGGTTTTTATCATGAAAAGGTATTGTACTTTGTTAAAGACCTTCTCAGCATTGATTGAGATGATCATGTGGTTTCTGTTTGCAAGGCTCTTGATATGTTGAATTACATTGACCAATTTTCATATGTTGAACCAGCTTTGCATCTATGGAGTAAATTCCTCTTGGTCATGATGAATAATCCTTTCTCCCTGTGCTGAATTCAGTTTGCCAGGATTTTCTTGAGAATTTTTACATCTGTCTTCATTAGGGAAATTGGTCTATAGTTTTGTTTTTGTTTTTGTTTTTGTTTTTAACTACTGACGGTTGAGCCCAGGGCCTTGCGCTTGCAAAATTGTTTTTTTTTTGTTTTTTTGTTTTTTTGTTTTTTTTTTTTTACTTTTTGAGACAGGGTTTCCCTAAATTACGCAGACTGCCTCTGGTCACAAACTTGCAATCCTCCTGCCTCTGCCTCCCAAGTTGCTGGGATTACAAGCATGCGCTACCGCGCCTGGCTCAGTCTAGGTATCAAGGTGATGTTGGTTTCATAGAATGAGTTTGAGAATGTTCCCTCCTTTTCTACTTTTGAAACAATTTGAGGAGAACTAGTATTAATTCTTCTTGGAAGGTTTGATAGAATTCTGCTATGAGCACATCAGGTCCTGGGCTCTTCTTGTTGGAAGGATTTTTATTGCATTTTCTATTTTGGTGTATGTAATGGGTCTGTTTAGATTGCTTATATCTTCCAAACTTAATTTGGTAAATCATATGTGTTAATAAATTTATCCATTTCTTCTGTATTTTTTTATTTTGGGGAATAAAATTTCTCAAAGAATTCACAGATGATTTTCTATTTTGGCCTTTTCTTTTTTTCTTTTGATGGGATTGGATATGGGTGCATCTATTCTGTTAATCTTTTCAAAGAACCAGCCCATAGACTTGTTAAATCTTTTTATAAGCAAATCTTACTTTGATGTTAATAGAATAAAAAGCTAATGGACATAATTGAAAGTAAAAATTCATTCCTGAGAATATCTTTTCATTTTATTTTATACACCTTTCTGTTTTTTATTGGAAATTTTTAATGTACAATTTAATGTGCTTCATTCGGACATGCACTTCATTGTGACACTTCCATATATGTGTTTCACTGTACATTGCAAAGATAACTTCCCCCTTACCCTCTTGTGCACCTACTCCCCCTCACCCACCCCCTCACCACAGGCCTCTCTTCCACTTGCATGTCTTTTTGTGGGAATATTTTCCTATAAACCCTTGCATCCCAGTTATGATTTAAGTCTAAACTTTTTCTGGAGTGATCTATCTTTTTACATTGCCAGCAGTATTACATGAATTTTCTAGCCCATTTGTATGATTACCATTCTTTGGTATTATTGGTATTATTATAATTGTTTCCCAAACTTTTAAAATTGGACTTTCCCTTTGAGGTTGCCCTCTCTCTCATTCCTCTCTCTTCCTTGTTCCTCCTCTCCCTTTATTTTTCTCCCATCACTTCTTCCTTTTGCTAGATCCCTCCCTCCTTGTTTCCATTCCCTAAGTTGTCCTTTCTCTGCTAAGTTGATTTTAGCTTTCTATTATGTTCCAATTTCTGTATAGCATTTTTTCTTCTTTTACTTTTAATTCATCTCTCACATATGAATGAGAACATGTGGTGTTTCTCTTTGGGGGCTTGTGTTCATTCACTTAAGATAATTTTCTCTAGTTCCATCCATTTTGCTGTGAATGACTGTATTTCATTTTTCTTGATTGCTTAGTAGTATTCCATTGTGTATATGCACCATAATTTTTTCATCCATTCTTCTGTTAATTGGCACTTTGGTTGATTCCATATCCTTGCTACCTACGAAAAGTGCTCTACTGAACATAGACATGCAGGTGTCTCTGCGGTATGATGACTCATCTCCCTTTGGGTATATTCCCAATAGTGTTATAGCTGGGTCATTTTCAGTTTTTTAAGGCATTTCCATATGAATTTCCAAAGTAGGTGGATTAATTTATAGCTCCACCAGCAGTGTAAGAGGGTTCCGTTTTCTCCACAACCTTGCCAGCATTTGTTGTTATTTATTTTATTGAGCTTGGCTATTTTCACTGGAGTAAGGTGGAATCTCAGAGTTGGTTTGATTTGCATTTTCCTAATGGCTAGGGATATTGAACATTTTTTCATATGTTTCACTGATTTATGGGCCTCTTCATTTGAGAAGTGTCTGTTCGGTTCCTTTCCCCATTTGTGTATTGGGTTATTTATTTTCTTTTGTATTCCTTTCCTAAGTTCTTTACAAATTATGGAAATAAGACCTCTGTCCAATGTATAAGATGTGAAGATTTTTTCCCATTTAGTGGGTATTCCTTGATTCTTTCTATTGTCTCATTTGCTGTACAGAAGCTGTTTAATTTCATGTAATCCCATTTATCTATTCTTGTTTCAATTTCTTGAGCAATTGGAGTCCTATTAAGGAAATACTTTCCTTTTCCTATATGTTGGAGCGTATTGCTTATCCCATCTTCTATTAATTTAAAGTTTCTGGTTTTATGTTGAGGTCTTTCATCCATTTTGAGTTAACTCTCCAGCATACTGAGAGATGTAGGTCAGCTTTCACTTTTCTGCAAGCAGATATCCATATTTTCAGAACCATTTATTGAAAAGGCTATCCTTTTTCCAGTGTACTTGCTTTGGTACTTTGTCAAAAACCAGGTGGCTGTAGATGTATTGAGGTATTTCTTGATCTTCTATTCTGTTCCATTGCTCTTCAGGCCTACTTTTGTGGCAGTACCAAGCTGTTTTTGCTACCACTGCCCTGTAGTATAGATTAAATCCAGGGATTGTGATTCCACCTGCACTAATTTTGTGGCTTAAGAGTGTTTTGGCTCTTACGTGGTCTTTTGTGATTCCATATGAATTTTTGGATAATTTTTTCTACTTCTCTAAAGTCAGTATTTGGAATTTTAATGGAGATTGCAATAAATCTATAGATTGCTTTTGGTAGGATAGCCATTCTTACTATATTGAGTCTCCCAAACCAGGAGCAGGGAAGGTCCTTCCATTTTTTAGCATCCTTTGTGATTTCTTTCTTTAATGTTTAGAAATTTTCCTTGTAGAAGTCTGCAACATCTTTGCTTAGATTGATTCCAAGGTACTTAGTTCTCTGGTGGGCTATCATGAAAGGTATTGCATCTGTAATTTTCTTGTCTTCCTGTTTACAGTTGGTGTAAAGGAAAGCTATTGATTTGTGTGTGTGTGCTTATTGTATATCCTGCCACTTTGCTGAAGGAGTTAATTTGATCTAAAAGTTTTCTGGATGAGGTTTTGGGGTCTTTTATATAAAGTATCATGTCATCAGTAAATAACAATAGTTTGACCTCTTCATTGCCAATCTGTTTCCCTTTGATTTCTTTCTCTGGGCTGATTGCCCTGGTGAGGATTTCCACTGCTATTTTAAATAGAATAGGAGAGTGTGTACATCCTTGTCTTCTTCCAGATCTTAGAGGAAATGGTTTCAATTTTTCTCCATTTAATATAATGTTGGGTGTAGGTCTGTCATAGATGGCTTTTATGATGTTAAGGTATTTGCCTGTCATGTCTATCTTCTCCAGGGTTTTTTTCACGAACAGGTGTTGCACTTTGTCAAAGGCCTTTTCAGCATCAATTGAGATGATCATGTGATTTTTGTTTGCCAGTCGCTTGATATGTTGGATTACATTAATTGAGTTCCATATGTTGAAACAGCCTTGCATCTGTGGAATAAATCCCACTTGGTCATGGTGAACACTCTTTTTAATATGTTGCTGGATTCAGTTTGTCTGGATTTTGTAGAGGATTTTTGCATCAATGTTCTTAAGGGAAATGAGTCTATAATTTTCTGTTTTAGATATATCTTTTCCTGGTTTAGGTAACATGGTGATGGTAGATTCATTTAATGAATTTGGGAGTGTTCCCTCCTTTTCTAGTTTTTGGAATAATTTGAGCAAGACAGGTATTATATCTTCTTTGAATGTTTGGTCAAATTCTGCTGTGAACCCATCAGGACCTGGGCTCTTCTTTGTTGGGAGAATTTTTATTACCTTTTCTATTTCATCATGTGTAATTGACTTGTTTAGGTCACTTTTGTCTTCTGGGGTTAGTTTTGGTAAGTTGTACTTTTTAATAAATCTATCCATTTCTTCTGTATTTTAGTATTTTTGGGAATACAATCTCTCCAAGTAATCCCTGATGGTTTTCTGTATTTCATCATAGTTGGTGGTTATGGTCTCATTTCCATTTCTAAGTATTACTATGTTTCCTTTTTCCTTTTTCTTTTTGATGAGACTCGCTACAGGAGTGTCTAATTTATTAATCTGTTCAAAGAACCAGCTCTTAGTCTTATTAATTTTTTGAATTATAATTTTATATTCTAATTGAAATACTTCTGCATTTATCTTTGTAATTCCTTTCTGGATGCTCCTTTTAGGATTAATTTCTTGTTGATTTTCTAGCATCTTAAGGTGTGTCATTTGGTCCTTTTTGGCTCTTCTCTACCTTATTGATGAAGGCACTTAATATTATAAACTTTCTTCTTAAAACTGCCTTTGCTGTATCCCATATGTTTTGTTATCATTGTTTTATCATCATTTAATTTCAGAATTTTCTAAGATTCCATTTTGATTTCTTCAATAACCCATTGATCATTCAGCAGTGTTTTATTTAGCCTCCATGAATTTGTAAAATTTCTGGAATTATTCTTGCTTTTAAGTTCCAATTTTATTCCGTTGTGTCTTGATAAGGAACAGAGGATAATTTGTATGTTTTTGTATTTATTGAGGTAATTCTCATGGACTAGCATATGGTCTCTTTTTGAAAATATTCCGTGTCAACCTGAGAAGAATGTGTATTCCTCATCATGTGGATAGAATATTCTGTATATATCTGTGAGATCCAGTTGGTATAGGGTGGAGATTAGGTTCATCATTTTTCTGTTGATTTTCTGTTTCCATGTCCTGTCTCTTGGCAAAAGTGGGGTTTTAAAGTCTCCCATAATTATTGTGTCTGGTCCAATAAAGTTCTTCATGTCCCACAAAGTTTTTCTTGTAAAGCTAGGTGCCCCGGTGTTTGAAGTATATATATTTAGAAGAGTTTTTTGTTCCTGGTTGATTGTTCCTTTTATTAATATGTAGTGTCCTTCTTTATCTCTTCTAATTAGTTTTGGATTGAAAGTTAATCTATCTGATATTAGAATTGCAACACCTGCTTTTTTTGTTTCCCACCTGCTTGATATATTGTTTTTCAGCACTTAATTCTCAGTCTGTTACAGTCTTTGTGAGTTAAATGGCTTTCTTGAATACTACATATTGAGGGCTTATGTTTTTTCATCCAATTGTCCAGTCTCTGTCTCCTAATTGATAAGGTAAGTCCATTTACATTAATAGTGATTATAGAGAAGTATCTATTGTTATGCACCCAATCATTTCATCATACTGGCTTTTGAATCATGGTTGCTTTGTTACTTTCTTGGTTTCCATTAATTGCAGCTGTTCAGTTCTTTGATCTTCTATATAGGGTTGTCTTATCTCACCTGGATGTTGTAATTGATTTAGAATCCTTTGTAGAGCTGGCTTAGTGGTTGCAAATCATTTGCATGTGTCAGTATCATAGAATGTCTTATACTTCTCATCTATTTTCAAATATAACTTTTCTTGATATTGTATTGTTGGTTGGAAGTAGTTGTTCTTTTTTAGGACTTGAATTATCTGTGACCAGGCCTTTCTAGCTTTCAATGTTGATATGGAGAAGTCTGCAGTTATTTTAATGGGCTTTCCTTTAAAAGTTATTTGGGATTGTGCCCTTGCTGCTTTCAAAATTGCTTCTCTGATGTCCCAGGAATGCATTCATGCTCTGATATGTCTTGGGGAGGACTTGTTTTGTTCTACTCTGGGTGGAGTCCTGGATATTTGAATTGTGTATGTATCCAGATCCCAGATTTTCTCTGGAAAATTTTCCTTGAAGATAATATAAACTAGATTTCCTAATCCTCTGGTGGACCTTTCTTCTCCTTTCAGATCTCCCTGAATTCTTAAGATGATTTTTTCATTTTCTGTGAGGTTTCTTGGATATCTTTTTAAAATTCCTTCATCATTATTTCCATTTCTGACTGTACAAATTTAATTTCTTGGATTGAGTCCTCAGAGTCTGAAGTTTGTAGCACAGCTTCATCCAGTCTTGATGAAAAGGATTCTTTTGCATAGTTTAATTCATTTTGCTTGGTTTTCATGTCAAAAATTGCCCCTTGATTTTTTCTAATAATTTCTAGCTGCAAGGAGAGTATGGATTCCAGGTGAGATACCTTCTTTTCAAGGATTTCGAGGGTGCTGTTGGTGTTAGTTTTGATTTCTCTTAGCATACTAATAACTAAAACTCTGAATTCTAATTCAGATATCTCTAGAAATTGGGAATCATTCGAGCTATTTTTTGAGAGGCCTTGGTCAGTGGAGTCTTCGCTTCCAGCTTGCACTTTTTTATTTCTGTTAGGATTTTGATTTTGCTTGCCCATTATTTCATCTGGGAATTAGGTTTTGCCTTCTCCCTCTGTTGTTCCTTTGAGTTTGTGTGATGATGAATCTCTGGCACTTTATTTTCACTCCTCAACCCCGTATTTTGCAGCTTCAGAATGCTAGACAAGGATCTGGTGCACGCTCTGTATTCAGTTCTGCCCCATTAAGATTCCCTCTGATCCCTGAAATCCCAGTCTCAGATTGGTCTGTACTAGGTAAAAATATGGAATTCTTCATGAATTTGTGTGTCATCCTTGCACAGGGGCCATGCTAATCTTTTCTGTATCATTCCATTGTAGTATATGTGCTTCCAAAGTGAGTACTTATTTTATACACTGTTTAAAACTGCAGCTGCCATAGGAATAATTTACTGTGGCAGCCATCTAAAACACTGCCTCATAGTGATGTAAATATGAGTCCTCATTTTTTTGGTGGAGTATGGGTTTAACCCAGGCCCTCGTTCTTGCATACTTTTTAAGTGATGGACCACTGAGCTGCACCCTCAGCCCATTTTTTTAACTTTTTTTTTGAGACCAGGTCTCCCCAAATTATGCAGACTGTCTGGTCTGAAACTTGCGATCCTTCTGCCTCTGCCTCCTGAATTGCTGGGATTACATGTGTGTCCCACCACACCCAAATAAATATGAGTCTTCATTTAAAGAGGTATTCGATAATATGGGAGTCAAGTTTAAATACAGTTATCCATATTTTCTCACATCCTGCTCTGAAATTCACCTGGCATATAATCTGAACTATTCTATGGAGTCATCTCTGTCTGTTTAAAGGGGTGTATATTCTGATTTGTTGGACATTCTAAGCATTATTTGATAGTTATGTGGATAATTATAGTAGACAATCAGAAAAGAAAGTATCCAAACTTACTTTAGATTCAAGATAGGTGAGATATTAAGGAATCTGTGATATGTACAAATGACTGGAGAATATCGATGACTTTCTCAAGGCAAATTAAGTTTGCAGTACATTTGTTGTCAATAGCATTCATATTACTCTAATAAGGATTACTTTTTAATTTGTTTTCTCTGTAATCAAGCAACTAAAACACAAGAACTCTATTAGTGGAGCTCACTTTTCTTACATTTAATGCAATTGCTTTAATTTTCTCTGTTTTACTAACTTTTTTATCCTTGCACTTAGGGTGGAAAACATTCTTTGCAGTGTTGAGAATTGAAAAAAAACAAATTTGACTGGTGAAATTATTTGTTTAAAAATGTTCAACTTATTTATTCCTACATAGCTATTGCAATATCATTCCTTTTACAGCTCCTCTCTACTCCTCAGAAATTATTCAATGAAAGAATATGATTTGAGCAATCATCTACTTGATTGACATCCCAATTTTATCTTTGAAGCACAAACTGATACAACAGTGGGCATCTTATATTTTTTCATCAGAGCCACACACTTAGTAGGGACCATGAAGGGATGAGGGTTTTTTCTTAACCATGCCTGACTTATTATTTCACTAATATGCCCACCAGCAATTTATTACCTATTCTTTCAGATTTCAGTTGTTCTTCATATATAAGTGAGAGTTTTCTCTTTATTTCATTTTATTTTTGAAGTTCTGAGGATCAAACACAGAGCCTTGTCCATACTGGGCAAGCAGTCTACTACTGAGCTACACCCATAGTCCCTTCGAGTTTTCTCTTGGCTTAAAGTAATACTTCAGTCTTTACTTTGGGCAGAACAAAACCAATGCAAGGCATTCCTGTGAAATGATTAACACTTTGTTTCATGATGTTTTTTAGTGCATTATGCTATTAACCTTAGGCAGGGGACCCTACTGTCTTACTGAATACAGCATGAAAACATCAAAGTAATCAAAGTATTTTCTTTCTGATATGAGAAAATACTGTTTTTTTCTGAAATTAGAAGTTGTGTTTCTAAAGGGATAATGGCTAGTTGTGAGTAAATGATAATTTAATTACATACTGCAGTGTTACTTCTTACCATTTCTCAGAGGTATTAACATTCACTCCTGTACAAAAATGCAGTATTTCAAATAAGATAGCAAATATAAGATAGCAAATACCTCTTTCTAATATATATACATACATATACATGCTGGGATTTTGCTCAGTTGGTAGAGCACCATTCTGCAGTCTTTGAGGTCTTGAGTTTGAATCCCAGCACTGCAAAAATGGGAGAAGGATGTAGCATTCCACTCCCTAGGGAATCCCAAAACAGTCATCCACTGAAAACCCTATGAGGATCACTATGAGTTGTACATGATTCTAACAATAACAATCACTATATATATGTATGTGTGTGTGTGTGTATATATATTAGATAGATAGATAGATAGATAGATAGATAGATAGATAGATAGACAGACAGATAGATAGATAGATAGATGGCTGGGATTTAGCTCAGTGGGTAGAGCGCTGCGCTGCAGTCTCTGAGGTCCCGAGTTCAATTCCCAGCACCACAAAAATGGGAGAAGGACCTGGCAATCCACTCCCAAGGCAATCCCGAAACAGCCATTGAAAACCCTATGAGGGTCCCTATGAGTCGGATACTGACTCGACAGCACCTAACAACAACAACAACATATATGTGTGTGTGTGTGTGTGTGTGTGTGTGTGTGTGTATGTATATATATATATATGGTTTGTAAAGTATACTTCTATATGTAATCATTTAAGAAAAGGAAGTAGTTATACTGTTTTAGAACCACAATATAGGATTAGAAAAAGTTTCTATTAGTCTTAATGTCTTGTTGAAAAAACAGTGATGAAATCCAAGCGCAGTGGGCATGCCTGTAAATCCAGTGACTGGGGAGGCAGAAGCAGGAAAATAACAAGGTCAAGAACATGGGTAGTCCACGTAATTTAGCGAGAGCCTGTCTGAAAAAGTAAAAAAAAAAAAGGGCTGGGGGTGAAGCTCAGTGTTACGGCACTTGCAAAGCATACAAGCACGAGGACCTGGCTTCAACCCCTATTGTTGTTGCTGCTGTTAGGTGCCTCCAAGTGGAGTCCAACTCATAGCGTCCCTATGTACAGCAAATCAAAACACTGCCCTATTTTGTGCCAGTAACATGATCTTATTTATGTTTAAGCCCATTGTTGCAGATACTGTGTTAATCCATCTGGTGGAGGGTTTTCCTTTTTTTCACTGACCTGCCACTCTCCCAAACATGATGTCTATCTCCAGGGATTGGACTCTCCTGACTACATGTCCAAAATTTATATGATGCAGTCTAACCATCCTTGATTCCAGTGAGCACTCTTCTTGCACTTCTGTTAGGACAGATCTCTTGGTTCTTTTGGTAGTCAATGATATCTTCAATAGACGTCTCCAGCACCATAATTCAAAAGCATCAATTCTTTTCCTGTCTCCCTTGTTCAGTGTCCAGCTTTCACAACCATATGATGCAACTGAAAATACCATGCCATGAGTCAGGTGCAACTTTGTCTTCAATGTGACATCTTTATTTTTTCAATACTCTAAAGAGATCTTTTGCCACAGCGTTTCCCAAGGCAATGCATCTTTTCATTTCTTGACTGCTGCTTCCATGGGCAAGCAAAGCAAAATCTTGGACAAACTCAATCTTTTTTCCATTTATTGTGAAGTTCCATACTGACCTACTCAGGGGATTTTTATTTTGTTGATGTTCAGTTGCAACCCCTACTGAAGGCTATAATCTTTGATCTTCATCAGTAAATATTTTAAATCCTCTCCAATTTCAATAAGCAGATTTGTGTCCTCTGCATAACACAGGTTGTTAATGAGTCTTCCTCCAATCCTGATGCCACGTTCTTCTTCATAAAGTCCAGCTTCTCAGATTATTTGCTCAGCATATAAATTGAAGAGATATGGTGAAAGGATACAGCCCCGATACACACCCTTCTCAACTTTAAACCACGCAGTGTTTCCTTGTTCTATTCAAACAACTGCCTCCTGGTTCACGTACAGTTTCCTCCTAAATACAATTAGGTGCTCTGGTATTCCCATTTTCCAAAGTGTTATCCATAATTTGTTATGATCCACACAGTCAAATGCCTTTGCATAGTCAATAAAACATAGATAGACATCTTTCTGATATTCTCTGCTTTTAGCTAATATCTACCTGACATCAGCAATGATGTCCCTGGTTCCCCGCCCTCTTCTGAATCCAGCTTGATTTTCTGGTAATTCTATGTCTATATACTGCTGTAGTCATTTTTGAATGATCTTCAGTAAAATTTTGCTTGTGTGTGATATTAATGATATTGTCTAATATTTTCCATATTCCGTTGGATTCCCTTCTTTGGGAGTAGGCACAAATATGGATCTCTTCCAGTCAGTTGGTCAAGTAGCTGTTTTCCAAATCTGTTGGCATAAACATGTCAACGCCTCCAGTGCTGCATCTGGTTTTTGAAACATCTCTATTGGTATCCCATTGATTCCTGGAGGCTTGTGTTTCACCAGTTCTTTCAAGGGAACTTCCACTTTATCCTTCAATACCATTGATTCCTCTTCATATGCAACCTCTTGAAGTGGTTGGTCATTTACCAATTCTTTTTTGTATAATGATTCTGTGTATTCATTCCATCTTCTTTTGGTGGTTCCTGCATCAATTAGTATTTTCTCTGTAGAATCTTTCACTATTGTCATTAGAGGCTTGGATTTTTGCTTCACTTCCTTAAGCTTGAAAAACACAGAGTATGTTCTTCCCTTTTAGTTTTCTGCCTCCAGCTGTTTGCATGTCATTATAATATTTGTTTTTGTCTTCTTGAGCTGCCTTTTGAAATCTTCTGTTTTGTTCCTTAACTTCATCATGTCTTCCTTTACTTTACCTTTTCAACATTCAAGGGCAAGTCCTAGTGTCTCTTTTGACATGTAATTTGGTCTTTTCTTTTTTCCTTGTCTTTCTAATAATCTTTTGCTTTCTTCTTGAAAGATATCTTTTATGTCATGCCCCAACTCATCTGGTCTCCTATCATTTGTGTCTAATGCATTAAAACTATTCTTGTGGTGGTCTCTGAACCCAGGTGTGATATACTCAAGTTCATATGTTGGCTCTTGTACACTTGTTCTCATTTTTTCAGCTTCAGTTTGAACTTGCATATGAGAAGTTGATGGTCTGATCCACAATCAGCGCCCGGTCTCATTCTGACATTTTATATACAGCTTTTCCATCGTCTCTTTCCACATATGTAGGGAATTTGGTTCCTGTGTGTTCCATCTGGTGAAGTACATATGTATACCCACTATTTATGTTGGCCAAAAAAAGTATTTGCACGACAAGGTAATTGGTCTGACAAAATTCTATCATTTGATCTCTAGCATCGTTTCTGTCACTAAGACCATACTTTCCAACTACTGAGCTTTCTTCGTTTTCAACCTTTGCATTCTAGTTACCAGTAATAATCAGTATGTCCTGATTGCATGTTTGATCTATTTCAGGTTGCAGAAACTGGTAAAAATCTTCCTTTTCTTCATTTGTGGCCTGAGTGCTGGGTACATCAATTTGAATAATAGTGATATTATCTGGCCCCCCTTGTAGGCATATGGATATTATTCTATCACTGACAACATTGTAGTTCAGGATAGATCTTGAGATGTCTTTTTTGGTGATGAATGCAACCCCATTTCTCTTTAATTTGTCATTCCCAGCATAGTAAACCATATGATTATCTGACTCAAAATGGCCCATGCCAGTCCATTTTAGCTCACTGACACCTAGAATGTCTATGTTTATGCACTCCATTTCTCTTTTAACAATTTCTAATTTTCCTAGCTTCATACTATGTACATTCCATGTTCCAGTTATTAATTGATGTTTACCGTTGTTTCTCCTCATTTAGAGTCATGCCACATCAGCAAATGGAGGTTCCTGGGGCTTTACTCTATTTCTGTCATCAAAGTAGACTCTACTTTGGGGAGGCAACTCTTCTCCAGTATTCTTTTGAGTGCCTTCCATCGGGGGACTCATTTTCCATAACTATATCTGACAGTGTTTATTTGCTATTCATAGGGGTTTCAATGGATCATTGTTTTGGGAGTAGTTCACCAGTGCCTACTCACTAGTGTGTCTTAGTCTGGAAGCTCAGCTGAAACTTGTCCACCATGGGTGACCCAGCTGGTAGCTGAGATACGAGGGCCATAGCTTTCAGCCTCATTGCAATACACCAGCCCCCACAGTGCAGCAAACTGACAGACTTATGGGGGGTTCAACCCCTAGTACTGCCAAAAAAAAGTGATGGACTGTAAAATTTTTTAAAAGCCTGGTTTAAAAGACCATTCAGTTTGATTAGAATTCTCTATTATTGTATGTACTAATTTAAGCTAAATAGAAATAGCAAGGGGAGTTTGGCTCAGGTTTTAGAGTGCCACTCTGCATTCTCTGAGGCCTTGATTTCAATCCCCAGTACTAACAAACAGGAGAAGGATGTAGTAAGCCACTCCTGAATGGTGCCAAAATAATCAGCCATTGAAAACCCTATGAGGGTCACTATGAGTTGGATATGACTCAACGACACCTAACAACAACAACAAAACAAGCAACCCATTACATAAGACATTTTGACACATAATAAAAATGAATATTGAACCTTTAATTAATATTTGTGAAGATAATATATGTTGTTGTTAGGTGCCATCGAGTGATATCTGACTCATAGAGACCCTCATAGGGTTTTCAATGGCAGATTGTTTCGGGATTGCCTTGGGAGTGGGTTGCCATGTCCTTCTCCCATTTTTGAGGTGCTGGGAATCGAACTCAGGACCTCAAGACTGCAGAGCGTCACTCTACCAACTGAGCTAAATCCCAGCCCTTGAAGATAATATATAGAGTTATGAAAACAGAGTAGGTTTAGTTTTGTCTTCTTTCTGATGCAGATCTGATGTTGCTTAATTGGATTTTTGCAAAATGCTTACACTATCAATGTCTGTTCCACAGATGTCAAATAAGTGAATCCTATTTTCCTAGTTTTACTAGGGAAATGTGCAATAGTGAATTCTAAATATTCTGATAGCTCCCTAAATAGGCAAGATATGAATGCTCTCTACACAAATCTGTTTTAAGCATCCTATAGTTTTTAATCCTGGAATTCAGGGAAGAATACCTAATTCCAAAACTATGTCTGTGATGCACTTTATTTACCTTCCTAGAGTTATTTGCTTAGAGAACTTAACAGAGTGTTTGAATGTAATCACTATGTTGTTTTTTGGTGCTGTTGAGTTCGTTCTGACTCATAGTGAGCCTCATAGGGTTTTCAGTGGCTGGTTGTTTTTTCCCAGATTGTTTCAAGAATAGATTGTCTCATCCTTCTCCTATTTTTACAGTGATGGTGATCAAACACAGATCCTCAGAGAGTACAGAGCAGCTTTTTAACCAACTGTGATAAACCCCAGCCCATAACCACTGTAGTTGTTCCTAATTATACAATCATATTTATAGTTTTTATGCATATTATAAAATTTCACTTTTCTTACATTTCTTCAATTGTAAAAATTTCTGAGAATATTATATCATATCTACCATAAGTGTTTTTTTAAGCTCAGGAAAC
>VMDO01035124.1:0-16363 GCA_007922755.1 Pedetes capensis | reverse complement strand
TGAATTTATTCCATGATTGTTTCCAACTGCTACACAAAGACATGTATGCAAGGACCATCAAGAAATATTTTAATAATATTAACAAAAAGTTGGAAACAAACAAAGTATTCATTTGTGGGATACTTGTTAAATAAGTCATGGCACATCCATGACTTATTTTTAAGCAACAATTGAAAATAATGTTACATGCATTATTATGGAAAATAAATAACTTATTAAGTATTGGGAAGCAAGATGGGAAGTGTATAGACCATAATTATGTGCCATAATGTAATCTGTAATAACACTTAAGAGGGGAATGTGTCTGTGTTTTTGTGTGTAGATACAGATTGAGAAGAACTTAGTAGTAGAACCTTTGGGAACCAGAAATGGGACATGGAGAGATTTAATTTTTACTTACTTCCTTAAATACAGTTTGAATATGTAAGTATCTTTGTACAAATTCATCCATTCCATACAATTCATTTTAAGATAGCCTTGAACTGAACCATAATTTTGTCCAGCTCATCTTCATTTCCAAATATATGGAAATCTTTTAATGTTGCACATGTTGCAAATGTTGTTAAGCATCATAGAATCTGCTCAAAGTTATTACTTGTTTTTGTTTTGACATTTTCCATAGAATGTCTACATTATTTTAAAAAGTTTCTCTGCACAAGTGGTGTATTTTATATATTTTTCCTGATTTCCTTTAAAAAACCTATGCCAATGCATAATTTTGACAAAAAGAATTTTTATGTCTTAAATTTTGGTCTTAATGACTTGGGGCAATTCATGAATTCAGATAGCTTTATTTTCTGTTTTTTTTATGTATGGTTTTTTGTTTGTTTGTTTTTGGGTTTTTGTGTGTGTGTGTGTGTTTCTGTGTCTATGTGTGCTGTGGTATTTATTTATTTATTTTTCTATCTATCTATCTATTTATTTATGTAGCAGTAGTTAGGGGTTTAACCCATGACCTTGCACATACTTTTCAGGTATTCTATCACTGAGTTGTGTCCCTAGCCCATTTTTTAAAATTTTTTATCTTGAAACAGATTCACACTAAATTATGCAGGCTGTCTCCGGCCTCAAATCCACAGTCCTCCTGTCTACACCTTTCAAGTTGCTGGGATTAGGGCATGCACAACTGCAGCCAACAAAATTGCATCTTTTAATAAGGAAACTTCATGCTGACAAACTTTAAAGCAATAAAAATAAGTAAAATTACCATATAACTGATCTTATTTATGTTTTAAAACATCTTACTTAATTGGCCTTAAATAAAGGATCATTTTTGCTCACACAAATAACCAAATTGTTCTTATTGATTATGCAACCATCTATATTAAACATTCCTAAGAGTGAATCCATTGATATGTGGATCTCTAAACAATGTTTACAATCATGTAGACATGGTTGCAGTATCATTATAGATCATGTTTTTGTATTGTCCCCAAATAGTTTTTCCACAAAATAGTTCCCTTGCTGATGGAGACCTAGTTTAGTTTTCAAAGTCACCATGTATTATTTATCTAAATAAGTATCTTTGTATACCTTTAATCAATAGTACTAGAAATTAGGTATAGTAAAATATGAAACAAAAGTTATATTTTAAGAATTCACAGGATACAGTTATATGATAAATAATTAAAACATGATGAGGAATTTTTGTAGCATATTAATGAACTGAGTGACTGCTGGAAAGTTTACCTGATCAAAAATGTGTCAAGAAAAGTGTTGTGTTTGTTCAGTATATAGTTTAGCAAACACTAATGCATATTGCAGGGAGAAGGACCAGGCAATCCACTCCCAAGGCAATCCCGAAACAGTCAGCCATTGAAAACCCTATGAGGGTCGCTATGACTCGGATACCAACTCGATGGAACCTAACAACAACAACAATGCATATTGCATAACAGTAACCACTGTATATGAACCATATGATCTGTATACCAATATTCACAAGAAGCCTCAACAATATTTTTATAATAAGAACTTATAAATAGTAACTGTAGAAGTAAATTTTATTTCTTTTGAGAAATATAATCCTCTTCCGTATATAAAGAGAATAAAGATCATATGGACTGCACTGGGAATGCTAATCAATATTTATTTGGATTTCAATTGCTAAAGAAGTGAATATAAATAATGAAGTTTATTGTCTTGAAAAATGTAATAGTATTTAAGATTTTTCTTAGTACATATATCACAAATCAATTTGTTTGACTCAGAGCTGCACACAACAATTTGATAACTTTTTTTTTTTCAGTACCAGGGGTTGTACTCAGGACCTTGCATGTGCTAGGTAAGTGTTCCACCACCAAACTCCACCTCCAGTCCCTTTTTTGTGTCAATACAGGGTTTTGCTAGGTTGTGAAGGCTGTCTATGACCTCAAACCTGTGATCCTCCTGACTCAGCTTCCTAAGTAACTGGGATTTTAGGGGTGCAACACAGTGCCATGGCCTTAATTGGTCTTTGATAACTTTTTCATCTTTGTCCATTTCTTAAATATGTAGTAATTTGCTGCTGACCATACACTAGCAAATTATTAAAGACTTAGAAAGTTTTTTATTAACCTGTATTAATTGTACATAATGAGAGTATAGTATGATATTCAACATATGCACTGATTAAATCAGGATAATTAGCATTTCCCTCTCCTTGTCATTTCTTTATATTTGGAGTCTTAGAACATCTCTCTTCCAGATTTTCATAAATATGTAATATATCATTGGGAACTATAATCACTCCACTCTCTATAGAACAATAGAACTAATTCTTTATATCAAACTGTGTTTTGATATCCATCATCCTCCCCTTACCTCAACACTTCCGAATCCCTAGCAATCACTATTCTACACATATGAAAGGAAACATAAAATATTTGTTTTTCTCTTTCTGGCTTATTTCACTTAGCCCAAGGTCTTCCAGACCTCTCCATTTTGTTGCAAATGACAGAATTTCACCTTCTTTATTTGATAATAATACTCCATTCTCTCTCTCTCTCTACACACACACACACACACACACACACACACACACACACATATCACTTTCTTTATACATTCATACACCAATGAACATCTACATTGGTTCTATATCTGAGCTATTATGAGTAATGCCACAATACAGATGGACATGCAGGTACTTTGGTAAACTGATTTGGTGAAATAGTTGGATCATATAATACTAATTCAAAATAACTACAAAAAATTACCTAAAGTGGAAAGACCTCCCATGTTCATGAATTGATAGAATTATTATTGTAAACATGGACATATTACCAAAACCAGTCTTCAGATTCAATACAATCTGAATCAAAATACCAATGACATTTTTCACATAACTAGAAAAACAATCCTAAAATTCATATAGAAACACAAAAGACCTTGAATAAGCAAAAAGAGCAATCCTGGAGTTATCACAATATTTGATTTTTAAATATACTATAGAGCCACAGTAACAAAAACATGATATTCACAATAAAACAGATGTGTAAACAAACGGAGAGAATAAAAGACCCAAAAATAAGCCCAAACAGCTGCACCTACCTGATCCTTGGCAAGGTGACAATACCCTGTGTTATACAAAAGGCAGCCTCTTTAAAAAATGATGCTGGGAAAACTAGATATCCACATACAGAAGCCTAAAACTAAATCCCTATCTCTCACCTTGCACAAAAATAAACTCAAAGTAGATCAAAAACCTTAATGTAAGAACTGAAAATTTGAAACTAATAGAGGAAAACATAAAGAAAACACTTTAAGATATAGGTATAGGCATAGGAATAAGACTTAAAGAGCTCAAGAAATAATAGCAAGAATCGGCCAATGAGATTGCATCAAATATAAAAAAGCTTATGAACAACAAAGGAAACAATCAACAGAGTGATGAAATAGCCTACAGAATGGGAGAGAACCTGTACCAGCAATTTATTTGCCAGAGGGTTAATATACTGAATTTATGCTGTTGTTGTTTTTGTTAGGTGTCATTGAGTTGTGTCTGACTCATAGCAACCATCATAGGGTTTTCAATGCTGATTGTTTCAGAATTGCTTCAGGAGTGAATTTCCACATCCTTCTCCCACCAGAATTTACAGAGAACTAAAAAGTTAAATGTCAAAAGATGAAACAACCAAACTGAAGAGATAGTTCTCAGAATTTGATGCACAAATTCCCAATAATTTTATTAAAATATTAAACATCTTTAGCCTTCAGGGAAATGGAAACCAATATTATATTGACATTGCATCTCACTTCAGTCAGAATGGCTATCATCCAAAATACAAAAATAAAAAAAAATGCTGGTGAGGGTGCAGGGGAAAGGGAACACATATACAGTCTTATAGAGAATGTAAATTAATATAGCCACTATGGAAATCTCTATGGAAGTTCATAAAAAAACTAAAAATAGAACTACAATCTCAACCAGCTATACTACACTTTGGTATATACCCAAAGAAATCAAAGCCAACATACAATAAGAATACCTGCATATCCGTGTTTATTGCAACACTATTCACAGTAATAAAATTATGGAATCAGCCTATGTTCCCCTCCAAAGGATGAACAGATTTTTTGAAATATGAAGTGTTATTATGCCAAAAAGAAAAAGGCTGTCTCATTTACAGGAATAATGGAGGGAACTTGAAATCAGGAAAACTATTATCACATGCTCCTCTCATATATAGAATCTGGGAGAGAAAAAGAGTGGGATAGGGGGTTCCATGAAAGCAGAAAGGGAACTATCTCAAAAGAGGAGGGAGACAGGCAAAGAAGAGAGGGAAAGGTGAGGGAGAGGATTAAGGGAAATGGATATGAACAAAATATTTTATGAAATTGTCACAATAAGACCCATTGTTCTGTATAATTAATATATGCAAATAATGAAAATGTTTGTGAAAGCTGGACAGTGAATAAAGGAGTCAGCAGAGAATTGATACATTTGAATTATGGTGCTGGAAATGAATATTGAATATGCCATGGTTGACAAAAGTACCAACAAATCCATCCTAGAAGAAGGACAACCAGAATGCTCCTTGGAAGCAAGAATGGATAGACTGTGTCTTACATATTTTGGACATGTTGTAGGAAGGCTCACTCCCTAGAGAAGGATATCATGCTTGGGAGAGTAGCAAGTCAATGAAAAATGAAAGATTCTCAACTAGATGGGCTGATACAGTGTCTACAACAATGGTCTTAACCACAAAAAAAGATTGTGTGCAAGGCACATCACTGGGTAGTGTTTTGTTCTGTTGTTCATAGGTTGCTATGAGTTGGACCTGACTCCACAGCACCTAGCAACAACAATAATGAAAAAGGGACATTCTGCCATCTTCCTGCCACTGGAGTCCTGGTTGCACAGTGGCAATAGGAGTATGGTATGATGTGAGTTCCATGTGGGAACACAGGTTTCAGACTGACTGGGGGTAACACACCATCATCCTGCCCACTGAAGCATGGGGATCAGTGAGTGAGCCCCAAAGTCAGGATATGCCAGTGTATTTGGCATCAGAGACATGAACATCCACCATCTGCTGCCACAGATCAGGTTGCCCAGTCTACGGTGAAACTTCAGAATGGGTATGAGATCTGTGGGGGAGACAAGCCTCAGAACAATTGGAGGCAATGCACTGCCATCCTGCTAGTCCAGCACTGGTGATGCACCCTACAGGGCAGGTCGTCAAGTGAAATCTGAAGCCTGGTTGAGCTGAAGAGAATGGCATGGGCATCCTGCCATCATCCCTCCTGGAGGGACACTGCCCAGATATCCCTACCTCAGCTCTGAGACCTCCAGTGAGAATGTATAGGGAAAATCCCGTTCCACACAGTGGACTTGAAAAATTTCAAATTAATAGTGTCATCACCAGTTAGGAATTTTATATCAGAGAACAATGATAATTGGACCACAAGTGGAGACACTCTCAAGAGTGTGGCTGAGCAATAACCCAATGCAGCTTTCTTTGACAGTGAGTGGCTGGAAGTAGGTACAGCAGGGCACTTAGCAAGGTCACAATGCTGAGGAAAATGTGGTAGGACCCTTTTGGTTGAGGCTGGTAAGAGGGAAGGACCTGCAGTACTCTCCAGGGAAGAGGCCAGACAACATGGTCCCACTGTAGGGTCTTGGACCAAGGAATGTGAGTGGGGTTTTGTTGTTGTTTTGTTTTGTTTTGTTTAATCCAGGAGATATGGTTATTGTCATGGCCTCTTTTGCTATTGGAACTGTGAGCTCAACGGAGGGAAACTGAGGGGTGGTGAATTCAGGGGATGATGAAGAGCATCAGGTGCTTCTGGATCCCTGAGTCTAAGGAAGCTTATTCCGAATAAGGCACATATGGGACCTGTAGGGCTTGCAACATGGAGAAGTAGTGCCATGACTCTGGGGAACCTAAGACACATGGTTAAAGCTGTGGTGAAATGGTGGCTAAAAATGCAGGAAACAAGGAGAAACTGAAGGGTCAGGGCTGAATTCAGAAGCTGCAGTAGGAGCTAGACATTTGACACTGAGGCTGCAAACTACAGGGGTGGGGAAGGGAGAGAGAAGCACCATCAACACCAAAACTCATGGGAACATCAAAGGAGAATCCCTTTACACACAAAGGAGGTGGTACCTACCATCCACACATGAAGCAATGGACAAGTCTCAGCAGAAAAATACACAAAACATGAAAGGACAAGTTGGGTAGGAAAATCCTATAGACCAAAGCATCTCAATAGATAATATCAGAGTAATTGGTTTCCTGGAGATGTCTGAAAGAGAATTTAGTACCCTGCTTATAAGTATACTAAAAGACCTCAAAGACAGTACCATGAAAGCAATTGACATTTTTTACTCATAGGCCAAAATAGAAAGAATGATGAAGTGGTATGACCAAGATTTTCAAAAGATATTTCATAAAATGAGGAAACAAAACCTTTGAATTCAGAGGGCCCATGAAGGAGCCAAAAACAACACAAGAGGATTAATAATTTATTCAAAGAAATACTACATGAAAACTTCTCAAACCTGAGGCAAGAGCTGGATACCTATACAACTGAAACATTCAGAACCCCTGAGTAGAGAACAGATTAAAATTGGAATGCTAAATCTAGACAGCAAAGAAAGTATTGTAAAAACCACAAGAGAGAAATGCCAATTCAATTACAAAAGCAAATCCATCAGAATAACAGCAAACTTCTCAACAACAATGTTAAAGGCAAGGAAATCTTGGACAGACATCATCCAAGCTCTGAAAAGAAAAATTCCCAACCAAGATTACATTACCCAGTGAATTTGTCTTTTAATATAGATGGTGCATGCAAGACATTCCATGATATTGCCTTGTTCAAATGTTTCACAGCCACCAAGCCAGTATTCCAGAGGATCCTCAATGAAACACTACATACAGGCAAGGTAAGACAAACCATAAAAATCAAAGGAGAGGAAAGTAAGAAAAAAATAGGTCAAATATGAATCAAAAAAACAGTAACAAGTACCTAATTGGTGCAGAATAATAATCACCTCTCAATAATTACTCTCAATGTAAATAGTCTAACTCACTAATCAAGAAACATAAACTGGCCAAGTGGACTAAAAAACATAAACACTCAATATATACCATCAAAGAGACTCACCTAACCCAAAAAGACAATAAAAGGCTGAAAATTAAAGGCTAGAAAACAATATACCAAGCTGGAGAGGAAACAAAAAAAGCAGGAGTTGCAGTACTAATTTTAGAGAGATTAAACTTCAATTCCAAATTAATCAGGAGAGACAATGTAGAACACTACATATTACTAAAAGGAACAGCCAAAGGAACCCAAAATACTACTTAAGGTTTACTCATCAAATACAAGGGAACCTACCATCATAAAACAAACTTTATTTGAGGTAAAGGAACACATTGGAACACGCAATAATTATGAAAGATTTTGGTACCCCACTTTCCCAAAGAGACAGATCATCAAAACAAAAAATCAGCAGAGAAAGTATGGACTCATATTACACCATAGAACAACTTGATCTTACAGATGTCTTCAGAATATTCTATCCATCTGATGAGGAATGCACATTCTTCTCAGTACCAAAAGGAACTTTTTATAATATAGACATTTTAGTAAAAAGATTGGCCTTAACAAATACAAAAAAGTAGAAATCACTCCCTGTACCTTATCAAGTCACAATGGAATAAAACTAGAACTCAAAAACAAGAAAAATTTCAGAAATTTTACTAATTTATGGAGACAAAATAATACACTGCTGAATGATAAATGTGTTATCAAAGAAATCAAAACAGAAATTTAAAAGTTCCTGCAATCAATTGAGGATGAGAACACATCTTACCAAAACTTATGGGATATAGCAAAGGCAGTTAGAGAAAAGTTCATATCCATGAGTGCCTTCATCAATAAGTTAGGGTAGGCCCAATTAAATAACTTAATGACACATCCCAAGGCATTAGAAAGCCAACAACAAACCAATCCCAAAATGAGCCCTCAGACAGAAGTTACCAACATCAAGGAAAAGGTATCCCAGTTAGAATCTAAACAGACAATTCAAACAATTAACAACACTGAGCTAGTTCTTTGAAAAGATTAATAAAAATAGACATCCTCTTTAGCCAGTCTTACCAAAAGAAAGAAAGAAAAGGCCAAAATTGAAAAAATTAGAGAAAAGAATGGGATTATAACCACTGATAGCAATGAAATTCAGAAAATCATCAGGGAATACTTTGAGAAATTGTGCTCCCCAAACAAAGAAAATACAGAAGAAACAGATAAGTTTATTACATATATGATTTACCAAAATTAAGGCCAGAGGATATGAGCAATCTAAGCAGACACACCACATACATCAAAATAGAGAAGGTAATAAAATGTCTCCCAACAAAGAAAACCCCAGGCCCCAATGGATTCAAAGCAGAATTCTATCAAACCTTCAAAGAATTAATACCTATCCTCCTCAAACTATTTTAAAAAGTAGAAAAGGAAGGAGCACTCCCAAACTCATTCTACAAAACCACATCACCCTGATACCTAAACCAGGCAAGGACATATATAAGAAAGAGAAGTAAAGTCCAGTTTTCCTGGTGAACATAGATGGAAAAATTCTTACCAAAATCTTGGCAAACTGAATCCAGCAACACATAAAAAGATCATACAGCATGATCAAGTTGGCTTCATTCCACAGATACAAGCCTAATTGAACATACAAAAGTCAACCCATATAAGTCAACATATAAAGAGATTTACAGACAGTGATCATATGACCATGTCAATAAATACTAAGAAGGCTTTTGATAACATGCAACACTTTTTCATAATAAAAATCTTGGAGAAGATGGCCATAATATGGCAATACCTCAACATTATGAAGACTATTTATGAGAGACCTACAGACAATATCATATTAAATGGAGAAAAATTGAAACCATTTGCTCTAAGATCAGGAACAGGACAAAGATGTCCACTTTCTTTTCCCTTATTCAATATTGTGATCAAAGTCCTAGACATAGCAATCATAAAAGAGAAAGAAATCAAAGGGATACAGATAGGCAAGAAAGAAGGCAAATTGTCCTTATTCATGGACAACATGATCCTTTACATAAAGGACCCAAAAAACTCTTCTAGAAAATTCTTAGACCTAATCAAATCCTTCAGTAAAATAGTAGGATACAAAATTAACACCAAAAATCTGTAGCCTTCCTTTACACCGATTGTGTACAGGAAGAGATGGAAATTAAGGTAACAATCCCTTTCACAACAGCTGACCAAAAACTTAAATTCTTAGGAATTAATGTAACAAAAGATCCCAAAGATGTCTATAAGGAAAACTTCACAACATTAAAGAAAGTTATCACAGGGAATACTTGAAAATGGAAGAACCTCCCCTGCTCATGGATTGGGAGAATCAATATTATAAAAATGGCTATCCTACCAAAATCAGTTTACAGATTTAATGCAGTTCTCATTAAAAGCACAGTGACAAGTTCTGCAAAAATAAAAGAAAAAATTATCCAAAAGTTCATATGGGAACACAAAAGATCACACATAGCCAAAGCAATCTTAAGCTATAAAACTAGTGTGGGTGGGATCACAATACCTGACTTTAGACTATACTATAAGGCTATAGTAGTAAAAACAACTTGGTACTAGCAGAAAAATAGGCTTGAAGACTAATGGGACACAATTGAAGATCCAGAGATACACCCATGCAACTTCAGCCAACTAGACTTTGACAAAGGGGCTAAGGATTCAAAATGGAGAAAAGATAGCCTCTTCAACAAATGGAGCTGAGAAAATTGGATATTCATCTGCAGAAAAATGAAAATAGACCTGTACCTCTCAATTTGCAAAGCAGTCAACTCAAAATGGATAATAAATCTCAACATAAATCAAGAAATCTTAAAACTCCTAGAAGAAATGATAGGAAACACTCCAACACAAAGGCATAGGAAAGTGTTGCCTAAACAAGACTCCAATCACTCAGGAATCTGCAACAAGAAATGACAAATGGGATTAAATGAAATTAAAAAGCATCTGTACAGCAATGGAAATGATCAACAGAATTAAGGCAGACCCCATTGAATGGGAGAAAATCTTCTCATCCTACACATCTAACAGAGGACTAATCTCTAGAATTTACAAAGAACAGAAGAAAACAAATCCCAAGACAATAAATAATTCATTACACAAATGGGCAAAGGAATTCAACAAATAGTTCTCAAATGATAAAGTTTGTAAGGCCAATAAACACATGAAAAAATGTGCAATATACCTGTTTATAAGGGAAATGCAAATCAAATCAGCTCTGAGATTCCATCTAGCCCCAGTTAAAATAACCAAGATCAAGAAAACAAATAAGTAACAAATGCTGACAAGGATATGGAGAAAAAGTAACCCTCTTACACTGTTAGTGGGACTGTAAATTGGTTCAACCACTTTGGAAATCAATACAGAGATATCTCATATAACTAAACATAGACCTACAGTATAATCCAGTTATACCCTACTTGAAATATACCCAAAGGGAGATAAATCAGAATAACACAGACACACCTGCTTGTCCATATTTAATACAGCACTCTTCACAATAGCAAGAATATGAAACCAACCAATATGCTATTAACAGAAGAATGGATAAAAAATTATGGTATATATACACAATGGAATATTACTCAGCATTAAAATGAATGAAATATTGTCATTTGCAGCAAAATGAATGGAACTGGAAACATCATCTTAAGTTAACAAACACAGGCTCAAAAGGAGAAATACCATTTGTTTTCACTCATATATTGGAGCTGAATCTTACTTAAAGGAAGAAAAAACTATAAACAAGTAGATATACAGAAATACACAGTTAAACTTAATGTGAAAGGGAAAGTAGAAAGAATAGAAAGGAGGGAGGAGGGAGCTAGTAAAGGAGAGCAAAGACTGTGGAAGGTGGGGCAGGAGGAGAAGCAATGTAAAGGGATAAAGGGAGAGAGGATAATAATCTTAATGTAAAGGATGCAACTTCATGGATGCATGGGAAAAATAGGGAAATATAACTCAAATATGCATACTGGTTTTACTACATATTAGTCCTAAGGTTCCATAAACTTTGTATGTTGATAAAAGTGTAACCAAAAGTGATGTAATAGTTGCCTAATGGGAAAAACAAGTACTGTGTTACTCTGTATCCCACCAACATTACTAATAAAGGGAAAAAATAATGAAGAAGAGGAAGTCATTAATTAATTAAACCAAAGAAGTGAAAGAACTTTACAATGCAAATTACAAAATATTTTGGAAAGAAACTAAAGAATATTCAAAAAATAAAAAGACCTCCCATATTTGTGAATTGGAAGAAATAACATTCTTAAAATGTCCATACTACCCAAAGTGATTTACAGATTGAATGCATTCTCCAGCCAAATACAAACTATATTCTTCACAAAACAGCAACAACAAAAAAAAGCCTAAATTTTATATGGAAGCACAAATGACCCTGAATATCCAAAAACAATCTTGAAGAAAAAGAACAAAGTTGGAGGTATCACAATACCAGATTTTAAAACTTAAAGCCTAAGTAACCAAAATATCATGCTATTTACATAAAAAGACATTTAAACCAAAGTTCTCGTGCCTGTAGCTACAAGCACCAGAAAATTATGAACATATAAAGCATTATGGTAAATTCTTCTGGATTTTAATTTAGAATATAATTTTTCTGTTCATTTATTTCTTTCATAAATTACAATTAAATGTACTTGGTAAGAAAAAGATGTGCTTTTAAAAATCATTGAGCTTTCTGGATCTTAAAGTTTATTCATTCGCAACTATGCATGACTCAACCTTAACATTCAACGCAATGAGGTAGACTCCTGCAATCCCCAGGATTCTGACTCTGATGATTTGCTCAAAAACAAAGTTGTTGTTGTTAGGTGCCCTCGAGTCGGTATCCTGCTCATAGCAACCCTTATAGGGTTTTCAATGGCTGACTGTTTCAGGATTGCCTGAAGGATTGTCAAGTCCTTCTCCCATTTTTGGGGTGCTGGGAATTGAACTTGGGACCTCAGAGACTGCAGCGCAGCGCTCTACCAACTGAGCTAAATCCCAGCCCTGAACACAAAGTAGTGAGGAGAAAAGAGCTTAGCCTTCTGGAAGCCAATGACTGGGGTTAGAATGGTACTCCTTCCACTAGATACCTTACCAGGCCACAGCTTTCTCATGCAAACACAATTATTTATTGAGTACTAGTACATGCCAAGCCTACAGCTCTACCACTCTGGTGTTTGATCCCATCAGATCTTGGAAGCTAAGCAGGGTCAGGCCTGGTTAGTACTTGGATTGGAGACTGCCTGGAAACAAAAGTGCTCTAGGCTTGAGACAAAGACTCAGCAACTCACTCCCAAAAAACAATCAGCCATTGAAAACTCTATGAACAGCAGAGAAGCACTAACAGTCCTAATTAGCCTATTGTACATAGGGTTCCTGTGAGTCAGACACCTATTCCCCTGAAGCTATCAATAACAGCTACATGCCAAGAACTAGAGTCTAACTCAGTTGGTAGAGTTCTACTCTGCGCTCTCTGAAGTGCCGGATTCAATCCCCAGCACCTCAAAAACAAGAGATGGACCTGGCAATTTACTCCTGAAACAATCTTGAAACAGACCTGACAATTTCCGCCTGAAACACTCTTGAAACAGTCATTGAAAACCCTAAGAATAGCAGAGAAGCACTAACAGTGCCTGGCATGGTACAGTTATGAGTTGGAACAGACTCCACAGCACCTAATAACAAAAATACATGACAAGCACCTGATCATATTACATTCCACACACGTTTATGGGAGGATTTAATTTCATAAAGATTGTTGATAAAGCATTTTGTATAATATCTGGTACACAGACCATATTCTATGCATGTTGTTAGGTACCATCGAGTAGGTATCTGGTCTCATAGAGACCCTAAGTTCAACAGGTAAAACAATATTGTCAGTGCTTCTCTGCTATTCATAGTTTTAAATGGTGCATTTTTATTTGGGCGTGGATTGCTGAGTCCTTCTCCCAAGCCTACAGCACCTGGTGTTCCCCGGTGATTTCCCATCCAAGTATTAACGAGGCCCAACCCTGCTTAGCTTCTGAGATCTGACAGGATTTGATGCCACAGTGCTATGGCTGCTGGCATGCATGATAGCTACAGTAATTTTATCATAGAAAAAGATTTCTTTCTTCTTGCAATGAAACTATTATATATAGCCTCCCCAAACAACTTCATTCTCTTTACTGATAATCTATCCTGGATCTTTTGGACATAAAGATTTCTAAACATTTTGAAGTTATCCATTTTCAGTCCATTGTGTCTCTGAACAATGAATCTATTACTCGCTATGTGGAACTGTTTACATCAAATGCTTTAGTTCTCTATGCTGCACCACACAGTGTCACTGTATGTTTAGAATAGTTGAATACAAGGTTAAGAGGCAGTTCATACTGAATAATGTTTATCAAGCACATCATACTTACCTGAATTCTTATACTTTTTATACTCTGCATTTTAGACACTTAGAATTCTCTTTTATTTTGTATATATACCAAAATCACTGAGACAATAAGAAGTATCCCTGTGCCAAGAATCTAACATTTCTTAGGAGTTCATTTATGCAGGTCCCAAAATACACTGCTACACCTTGATGTTAAGCATAAACCCCAAGCCAAAGCTATAATGGTAAAGACTGAACTATAGAATGACAATGACTTGCATTTCTCAGAATAAATTATGACAGGGTGTTCACTGGGAGATCAGATCAAATATTAAACATTCTTTAGACACCATAGCTAAATTTTAGTCATAACTCTCATACTTACCCACTATGCCCTTTTCTACCTGATTCAGAGATTTCACATTTATAAAAAGAAAGGTTTTGATTAAATGAATTTAAAGATCTCTTTCAGATAAAAATTCTCAGGGTCTTATGATAAACAGCGAACTCTCCTGCTTCTGCCTGTGTATCCTATTTATTATCCTCTTTCTCCTACTTCTCCTCCTCCTTCGCCTCCCCTTCCACCTTCCCCTCTCCTCCTCCTCCTCCTTCTTCTTCCCCTGACTCCTCCTCCTCTTCCTTCTTTGAGATAAAGTTCTTGCTTAATAACTTCTTTGTCTCTTCATAACACACATACAAAAAATAGATTTTAGTGAATATATTCTGCCTAATGAAAGAATTCCAGGAAATCTAATGAGCTAGTCAATTGTAATTACATAAAAGCTCATTGACAATGTATATCTATTTTTCCTGACATTCCTTTCTAGCTCCATTTTAGTGCAGTCCCATACTTTAACTAGACAAAGAAAATAAATATCTTCCCTGTGATATTTTATAATTGCCAACTTTTACTTTTTTAGAGATGGGCAGTGAATAGGCTACTCTTCAAAATGACTCCACTCCACAGAAGTATTTTAAGACTCTTTAAATACATTGATGACAAGTGAATCCTCTTAGATATTAAGTACCCTCACACCACACGGTCAGACAAGAACTTCCATTTTAAAGTATTTAACAGGGAATCAAATATCACAAAACAAATAAGAGTATCACTTTCATGGATTAGACAGTTATAATGCATACTCAGGTAAACTTGATTTACTACCTCAAGGCTCATGCCTGAAAGCTTTTAAAGGAGACTCATATATTTAAAAAGAAAAAGTCAAAATGCCAGGACAAGGACAGTGAGTGGTATTCTCCTGAATACAGAGCCAAGTTACACAATTAGAAATATATGACTCTATGACCACACAATTTCTCAGGCTGAAAAGACAGCTCTCATATTTCATCCACTGGTCTCTAGTCTTGCTACATAAAGAATGAATCTGATTTTGAGGTTCTCATGTGAGTTATTTTTTGTCATATTGTTATAGATCTTTTCTGATTTAGAACCTTTGCAAAATTACAGAAATAATTCTGCAATATTTATTCCAAATAATGAAGAAAACTTTTGACAAATGGGGCTTTTCAAATAGCTATGTAAATCTATACATTTAGAAGACGTTTTTAATACTTTCAATTTTTTAATAAATAGGATTTTTTCTGTTCATTGCGAGCATACATTTGTTAAATTGCATTTTTTTCACATGTTGAGTCATCATTCAAAATACCTAGGATTTGCATTCTTCCCACCTCCACCACTGAATTTGTTTATTTGTTTACTGTTTTATTATTATTTTCAGACAGAGTCTTGCTAACTTGACCCTACCTGCCTCTGGCTCAAACTTGCAATCATCCTGCCTCAGCCTCTGGAGTCACTAAGATTATAGGAATGTGTCATGGTACCTAGCTATCCACCATTGAATTTTTTTTATTGGAAATTTTTAATGTACAACAATGTGTTTCATTCTGACATGCCTTTCATTATGACATTTCCATATATGCATTTCTTTGTACATTGCACAGATAACTTCTCCCTTACCCTCTTGTGCATCTCCTTCCCCCTCTCCCACCGCACCCCAAAGGTCTCTCTTCTACTTGCATGTCTTTTTGTGGAATTATTTTTCTATAAACCCTTGTATCACAATTATGATTCAAATCCAAACTTTTTTCTGTAGTGATCTATCTTTTTACATTATCAGTAGTAGTATTATATGAATAATCTAGCCCATTTGTATTATTACCATCCTTTGGTATTGTTGGTATTATTATTATAATTATTTCCCAAACTATTAAAGTTGGGCTATTTACTTTGAAGTAGCCCTCTCTCTCATTCCTTGCTCCTCCTTGTCACTCCTCCCCCTCCTGTCTTCTCCCATCATTGATTCCTTTGGCTAGATCCCTCCCTCTTTCTTTCTGTTCCCTAAATTGCCCCTTCTCCACTAAGTTAACTTTAGCTTTTTATTATGTTCCAATTTCTGTGTAGTATTATTCCTT
>VMDO01035123.1:0-16368 GCA_007922755.1 Pedetes capensis | reverse complement strand
ATTTGGAGTGGTTCCTTTTCAGACAAAAATAAATCATCTCTACAAATATTCTCTAAGCATATAAAGTCTAATTGTCAACCAATAAATGTTTTTAAAGCATTGATGGTTTTCTTTTTCTAATTCCTTAGTGGTACTTTTTCTGTATTGCCTAAGCCAATTTAAACAACAAATTTTATTTTTAGTACTATTTCATATATTTTTCTTAGAATAACAAAATTGATTTTTCAGCTTTATTTGAGTCATATTCTTGTTTTCATTTCTGCAGATAATGCTCCAGCATAATCTCAAGTTTAGTGGCCTTCCTTTATGTTTTAACCTTTGAAAGATATCCACAGAACTCATTTGGGCTTCATTTTTAGTCAGTTATAGCAATTTGGCTACTTGTAAGGAAGTGATTAACTAGCATTTTGTTTGATTCTTTCTTGTTTCCTCTTCCATTGTAACCATTTAAGTAAGTTAATTCTTACTTTTGTTTTAAAATTATTTTTTAACTAAAACTTCCTGTCTTACTTCCTTGGTAATATACATAAACTTCATCTTTAAAGGGCCTCAGTTCTGAATCTGTGTAATAAATCTCTGACATTACTTAATTAACATTTTCAAAAATTACTGGATTGAGGTTTTGAGTTCTTTTTAATGGTTTAAAGTGATTGCTGTGTATCAACACATAAATTGACAGATTAATCCAAGTACTTGTTCAATTGAAAGTATTCTAATAACTTTGCAAAAATATTGTCTCTGAAGTTGTTGATTGACTTGTTTTTGGTTGATTTTTATTTAATTCCTCA
Source organism: Pedetes capensis (assembly GCA_007922755.1). Lineage (NCBI taxonomy): Eukaryota > Metazoa > Chordata > Mammalia > Rodentia > Pedetidae > Pedetes > Pedetes capensis. The sequence continues at coordinate 15,580 of VMDO01035123.1, read as the reverse complement.
TTTTGAAAGCAGAAATAATTTTCATTTTATTTACTTCACCATATTTTTATGTATCATTATATAACTGCAGAAATATTATTTTAATATATTGACCTGAATTTCAACATGAGATTCTGTATTCCTAATTCTGATGTTATCCTCAAGTTAATTATAGAGTTACCACATAAAAAGCAGAATATAAAGTATAACACTATAATTATTTACAATCGTAAGCAAGGGATTTACTCATCTGATCTATTATAAAATGTCTAGCTGAACTATGGTTGTTAGTACAGTAATCAAATTTGCCACATGTAAATTCTTACTGGCTTCTCATTGCTTCCTAGTACTTATTTTAATACACTTTTGAGAGGTCTTTTAGTTTACCTTTGTGATCAGTAAATCCAGTGTTATTTTATAATATACACTTACATTTTCCATACATTTTTTCTTACGTTTTTCATAACATTTTTTCTTTCTTTCAAGAATGTATTATACTTGGTTTATGTCCATTAGATCTGGAAATTTTAACAATGTTAATTATTTATTCTTCAAATTGTTTAGCACTTAAGTTTTAATCATTAAGTTTTAAATATACCATATTAATTGATTACCTGAAACAACAGATAATCAAAGTAATGTGCAAATTAGATTCCCTTTCAAAGCCTTTATTAAATTTCTGAAATTAGTATTTTTCTATTAAATCACTAGTTTATACGAATAGACTGTGAAGTTAGAAGCCAAAGTGTGTGTGTGGAGGTTGGTTTTGGTTGTTACTGTTGAGATGATCTCTCTATTAGCCCAGGCAAGCCTGAAACTCTCTGTCCTCTGCCTCTGCCTTCCAAGTGCTAGGATTATAGGAGTGAGACATCAAGCCTGGCTTCCAATTCTGCCTTTGATAAGCTTATTCCACATACTATATAGCAAAATAGAAATCACTGTTTTTATATTACCTTGGATTTGTAATTGAAGATCATTCAAGGAACAAGATAAACCAGAAATGATTAAGAAATTCAAGAATAAAATCATGGCGTATTTTTTCTGGTTTCATCCTTTATTAAATTTTTTTCTTTATATTTTCCTTTTTTTTCTTTATGTTTTCTTTTTTTTTCCTTTTCTTTTTCTCCTCAAGAAAAAATGGCAAAAACTAGGTAAAACACTGAGATTTTTTTCCTTAGAGTTTTATTATTATTTGTTTTCAAAATACACCCTGAGAACCATCAACATGAAACTCATTTTAAGGGTACTTTTTTTCAAAGTTCATTTCTATTGAATCAGAATTTGGGAAGTTGGGGACCTGAGTCCCAAATTTTTAACTAGAATTGACATGATACATAGTATGGTAGATTTTAAGAACTTAGAGCATAACCAGATGATTGGACCATTCTTTTTTCCTTTTTCATTTCTTTCGTTTTTTTCTTTCTCTTTATTTCTTTTTCCTGAGCAGCTCCAATTGTGTTCTTTGTCTTATATTGGTCTCTCATTGTCAAGAACTTAACAAGGTACTAGTCCCTTAATACTTTTTGAGAAAATGATCAGAAACTTCATGCTGTTTGTTCATCTAATTTTAATTAAAAAGACAGGAAACTATATGGAAAATCTACTGTAAATTATTGAGCATTACCAGCCTACATATTGTTGCCATGATTTTTCATTTATTCAGATTTTACCCTAGGAGTGGGTACTGCTTGAGTGAATAACACAAATGCATCTGAACAGTTCATATATATTAAGTATCATGTTTTAACATATTTTGTGACTAAGATTAAATTTGAACATAACTAGAGGTTTTGAATGTGATAAGAGATTACTATCTATATTACAAATATAAAGTTCTTATAAAAGATTAGAGGAGTAGGACCTGGCGAGCCACTCCCGAAACAACTAGCCATTGAAAACCCTATGGATAGCAAAGAAACACTGTCAGATATAGTGCCAGAAAATGAGCCTCACAGGTTGGAAGGCACTCCAAAGACTACTGGGGAAGAGTTGCCTCCTCCAAGTAGAATCTACCGTGATGACAGAAATGGAGTAAAGCCCCAGGGTGCTCAACTTGCTGATGTGGCATGACTCAAAATAAGGAGAAACAACTGTAAATACCCATTAATAATTAGAACATGGAATGTACCTAGTATGAATCTAGGAAAATTAGAAATCATTAAAAGAGAAATGGAGCACATAAACATTGACATTCTAGGCATCAGTGAGCTAAAATGGACCGGCATAGGCCATTTTGAGTCAGACAGTCATATGGTCTACTATGCTGGGAATGATAAACTAAAGAGAAATGGGGTTGCATTCGTCATCAAAAAAGACATTTCAAGATCTGTCATGAAATACAATGTTGTCAGTGATAGAATAATATCCATATGCCTACAAGGAAGGCCAGTTAATATGACTATTATTCACATTTATGCACCCACCACTAAGGCCACAAATGAAGAAAGGGAAGACTTCTATCAGCTTCTGCAATCTGAAATAGATCAAACATGCAATCAAGACATACTGATAATCACTGGTGACTGGAACGCAAAGATTGGAAACAAAGAAGAAGGCCCAGTAGTTGGAAAATATGGTCTTGGTGACAGAAATGAAGCCGGAGATCGCATGATAGAATTTTGTCAGACCAATGACCTTTTCATTGCAAATACATTTTTTCAACATCATAAATGGAGACTATACACATGGACTTCACCAGATGGAACACACAGGAATCAAATTGACTACATATGTGGAAAGAGACGATGGAAAAGCTCTGTAGAAAATGTCAAAACAAGACCAGGTGCTGACTGTGGATCAGACCATCAACTTCTCATAAGCAAGTTCAAACTGAAGCTGAAGAAAATTAGAACAAGTATGCGAGAGCCACGGTATGACCTTGAGTATATCCCACCTGAGTTCAGAGACCTCCTCAAAAATAGGTTTAATGCATTAGACACAAATGATAGGAGACCAGAAGAGTTGTGGTATGACATAAAAGATATCATTCAAGAAGGAAGCAAAAAGTTCTTAAAAAGACAAGAAAAAAAGAAAAGACCAAATTACATGTCAAAGGAGACACTGGACCTTGCCCTCAAACATCGAGCAGCGAAAGCAAAAGGAAGACATGATGAAGTTAAGGAACTAAACAGAAGATTTCAGAAGGCAGCTCGAGAAGACAAAAACAAATATTATAATGACATGTGCAAGGAGCTGGAGGCAGAAAACCCAAACGCTCTGTGTTTCTCAAGCTTAAGGAAGTGAAGAAAAAAATCAAGCCTCGAGTGGCAGTAGTGAAAGATTCTATAGGGAAAATATTAAATGATGCAGGAAACATCAAAAGAAGATGGGAAGAATACACAGAGTCATTATACAAGAAAGAATTGGTAGATGACCAACCATTCCAAGAGGTTACATATGAAGAAGAACCCATGGTGTTGAAGGACGAAGTGGAAGCTGCCTTGAAAGAACTGGCAAAACACAAGGCTCCAGGAATTGATGGGATACCAAAAGAGATGTTTCAACAAACAGATGCAGCACTGGAGGTGTTAACATGTTTGTGCCAACAGATTTGGAAAACACCTACTTGGCCAACTGACTAGAAGAGATCCATATTTGTCCCTATTCCCAAAAAAGGGGATCCAACTGAATGTGCAAACTATCAGACAATGTCATTAATATCGCACACCAGCAAAATTCTTCTAAAGATCATTCAGAAGCAACTGCAGCAGTATATAGACAGAGAATTACCAGAAAATCAAGCGGGATTCAGAAGAGGGCGGGGAACTAGGGACATCATTGCTGATGTCAGGTGGATATTAGCTGAAAGCAGAGAATATCAGAACGATGTCTATCTGTGTTTTATTGACTATGCAAAGTCATTTGATTGTGTGGATCATAACAAATTATGGATAACACTTCGGAAAATGGGAATACCAGAACACCTAATTGTGCTTATGAGAAATCTGTACATGAACCAGGAGGCAGTTGTTCCAATAGAACAAGGAAACACTGAGTGGTTTAAAGTTGAGAAAGGTGTGTGTCAGGGCTGTATACTTTCACCCTATCTCTTCAATTTATACGCTGAGCCAATAATCTGAGAAGCTGGACTTTATGAGGAAAAACGCAGCATCAAGATTGGAGGAAGACTCATTAAGAACCTGCGTTATGCATATGACACCACTCTGCTTGCTGAAAGTGAAGAGGATTTAAAACATTTACTGATGAAGATAAAAAATCATAGCCTTCAATATGGGTTACGACTAAACATCAACAAAACAAAAATCCTTATGACTGGGTCGGCACGCAAGTTCACAATAAATGGAGAAAAGATTGAGGTTGTCCAACATTTTGCTTTGCTTGGCTCTATAATCAACACCCGTGGAAGCAGCAGTCAAGAAATCAAAAGACGCATTGCTTTAGGAAAAGCTGTGGCAAAAGATCTCTTTAGAGTATTGAAAAGCAAAGATGTCACATTGAAGATGAAGGTGCGTCTGACTCATGCCATGGTATTTTCAGTGGCATCATATGGTTGTGAAAGCTGGACACTGAACAAGGGAGACAGAAAAAGAATTGATGCTTTTGAATTGTGGTGCTGGAGATGTCTATTGAATATACCATGGACTGCCAAAAGAACCAACAGATCTGTCCTAGAAGAAGTGCAACCAGAGTGCTTCATGGAAGCAAGAATGGCCAGACTGCGTCTTACATATTTTGGACATGTAGTCAGGAGAGGGCAATTCCTGGAGAAGGATATCATGTTTGGGAGAGTGGCAGGTCAACGCAAAAGAGGAAGACCCTCCACCAGATGGATTGACACAGTGTCTGCAACAATGGGCTTAAACATAAATAAGATGGTTTGCCTGGCACAGAATCGGCAAGTGTTTCGATCTGCTGTACATAGGGTCGCTATGAGTCAGACTGGACTCGACGGCACCTAACAACAACAACAACAATAAAAGATTAGAGTCTATGTTCAGTATTTTTTCTCTATTCATTAAAATTTACCATATTGGTAGCTAGGTGAGATGGCACACACTTGTAATCCAGTGACTTGGGAAGTAGAGGCAGAGGATCATAAGCTTGCATGATTTAGTGAGACTTTGTCTAAAGATAAAAAATAAGAAAGGGACTGGAGGTGCAGCTTAGTGGTAGATGTATGTGTGAATCCCTGCATTCAGCAATCCCCCAAAATATAAAAAAAATTACAATGTTGGGATTGATATTTTTATTGAAGGAAACTGGTCAGAAACACAAACTATTTTTTGTACATCTTTCCTCTTCCTTGAAATGAGTAATATAATATATAGTCTTTACATTGTTACAAATTGAAAATCCTAATATTAAAAATCTAATTGAAAAGTCAGTTACTCTGAAGTTCAATTTAATAATCAGCAGGATAAAACCTATGTACATTATGAAGATTAATCTTGACTATCAACTTGATTGGATTGCTAGGCATCTACGAGTTTAGTAAAGGCCACCTCTGGGTGTACCTGTGAGGTTGCTTCTAGAGAAGATTAACTAAAAGGGAAAGACCCTTCCTGGATGTGGGCTGTGTCCTCCCATCTGCCAGGGGCCTTGATGGAATAGAAGGGGGGAGGGGAGAGAGCCCACTAGCACAGGCATTCTCTCTTTCTCTCTGTCTCTGCATCTTGCCAGTCCTGATGTGAGTTGCCCTGCTCTGCTATGACCTTACTACCGTGATAGACTCAAACCTCCAAGACCCATGAGACAAAATAAATCTTTCCTCCCTGCCATTGATTGTGTCAGGTATTTTGTCATGGGATAAGAAACTGACACACAGTCCTAGGCTTCTTCTTTTTTTTCTTTTAACTTCTTCATTGTTCATTATGGGCTTGGCCTTTTTTATTTATTAATTTTTTAAAAATTTCTTCTTTTGTCCTATATTTAAGTGTATATGTGTTCAATTTATGTTCCTTCTTCTCCCTCTCTTCTTCCCCCAACATCACAGAACATCAGTATACAATAGCTGTACACTAAGTTCATTGTTGCTATCCAGACTTTGGCATAAAACACCAGTTTAAGATCCAGAACTTTGCTGCTCCTATAAGAAGCTCTTGAATATTTCTTACAGAAGTTTTCTATGTCCTTCAGTGCTCCCTGCCTCTGAGTAACATTTATTCAGAAGTAGATATGTACACAGCATAGAAGACTTAATGTGAGCTCAAAGTCTGTATTTTCCTTCCCTTACTGCCCATGTTGTTACACTCTCCATTGGCAACATTAATGACCCTCCCTTCTGTCCTTCCTTTCTTTCATCATTCCTTCCTTTCATTCTCTTCTTTTCTTTCATCTTATTGTTTCTCTTACCCAATACTAACTGTATTAGATTTACCATACTTTGTTGTTTCATATACTCTTTGTTATATACCAGTCTTTCCGTATTAGCATATAGATCTGCATCATAGTTTCAAATGATTATGTAATATATCATATATATCACGTAAAGTATATATGGAACATAATTTAACTCGTTAACTAATGAGATTTAGTGTGCCTTGCAAGTATATCCCTGAAAAAATTCAAAGCATTGAACTTACTTGGTTACCAAATCTGTGTTTACTTCTCCCAACAGTGTGAAAGTGTGTATTTCTCCAGACTTTCTCAACACTATAACAGTTTCTTTTTTCATTTTTTGGTTTTGTTTTGTCAACACAAGCTCTCACTGTGTAGTATAGGCTGTCCTTGAACTCAGAGTCCCCCTGCCTTTGCCTCTGAAGTGCTGGAATTATACTCACATGCCACCATGCCCAGCTCAGTTTTTCAGTTTTTGTTACTCTTCTGTGTGGAGAAAAATTGTTACTGTTTTGAATTGTTTTTCTTTAATTATGAGTAAGAATGAGTATCTTTTTGTGTTTGTCGGACAGGCATGCTTCTTCTTTATCTGTGAATTGCTTTTTCATATCTTTTTTTCTATTCTTCTGATGGACTGTTTGTCCTCTTTCCCCCTTTTTTATAGGAGCTTTTCAAAAATTTTGGAAGTTATTCTTTTTTCATATGTGGTATAAATACTTTTGTTTCCATTTTAAAGTTTTCTTTACAGTATAGAAATTTAAAATTTTCATTTTGCTCTGTTTGTATTTTCATTTATGGTTCCTAGATCTGATATAATGAATAAAAATGTCTATTTTAACTTACAAACATATTCTTGCACATTCTTTTCTCTGTTATGTGTTCCTTTCTAATATTGAAGTACTCGATCTGTCTGGAAATTATTTTATAGTAAGGGATGAGTTAAAGACCTAGTTTTATTGTTTTCCCAAATGGCTAGCCAGTTTTCTCAGTAGCACTAATTGACCTGGATGCAGTGGCACACACCTCTAATCCCGGTGACTTGGGAGGCTGAGGCAAGAGGATCTCAAGTTTGAGACCAGAGGCAGCCCCCATAATTTAGGGAGACTCTGACTCCAAAGAAGAACTGCAAAATGGTGTGGGGGTGCAGCCCAGTGATAGAGCACTTACAAAGATTGTGCAGCTTTCAGTTCAATCCCCAAGTACCATATAGAAAAATAGACAGACAGACATAGGTATAAAGTGCACTAATTGAATGAACCATCATTTTTTCCTATTAGTTTAAAACATTACCTTTATCATCTACTCAATTTCCATATGTGTCTTATTTGTTTCTGTATTCTCTTTGTTTCATTGTTGTGCTCTGACTGTTCCTTTGTATGTCCCAAGCTTTTTTCATCAAAGTTTGTAGTGAGCCACTTATATAAATTCTTTAGTTAATACTTTGGTATTCCTACTAATAGTAGTTAATACTATTATTGTTGTTGTTGTTATTGTAATGCTGTTGAGTCAGGTCCAACTCATAGCGACCCTCATAGGGTTTTCAGTGGCTGACTGTTTCAGGACAGTTTTCCAAAGGGGACTGCCACATCCTTCTCCCATAGATAATACTATTAGGAGTAGCTAAACTATTACTCATAGTAGTGTTCATCTTTCTGTTGGTTCTTTTAGGTTTCTAACTATTTGATAGCATTATTTGCAATGAATATATTTTTGTTACCTCCTTTCTTGTAATATTTATATTTTTAGTTTCTGCCCCTTAATATTCATACAAATGGTTTTTCTCAGTTAACCTTTTTGGTTAAAATACATACTTTGTCTCATACTTTGCCTCATTTGAAGAAATATCCTTTAAATAATAGTTAATAAGATAGGTTCCAGTTAAGATGGCAGATGATTAACAGCCACAGTTCAATTGGGAAGAAAAACTGTTAGGGAGACTTGCACAGTTCTCTACTCAAAACAAAAAAATGAAGAATAGCTTTAATTGTTAAAAAAAAAAAAAAAAGTGGCACAGGACAACTTACCAAACGTTGTTGTTGTTGTTGTTAGGTGCCGTCGAGTCCAGTCCGACTCATAGCGACCCTATGTACAGCAGATCGAAACACTTGCCGATTCTGTGCCAGGCAAACCATCTTATTTATGTTTAAGCCCATTGTTGCAGACACTGTGTCAATCCATCTGGTGGAGGGTTTTCCTCTTTTGCATTGACCTGCCACTCTCCCAAACATGATGTCCTTCTCCATGGATTGTTCTCTCCTGACTACATGTCCGAAATATGTAAGACGCAGTCTGGCCATTTTTGCTTCCAAGGAGCACTCTGGTTGTACTTCTTCTAGGACAGATTTGTTGGTTCTTTTGGCAGTCCATGGTGTATCCAATAGACGTCTCCAGCACCACAATTCAAAAGCATCAATTCTTTTTCTGTCTCTCTTGTTCAATGTCCAGCTTTCACAACCATATGATGCCACTGAAAACACTATGGCATGAATCTTCAATGTGACATCTTTGCTTTTCAATACTCTAAAGAGATCTTTTGCCACAGCTTTTCCTAGAGCAATGCGTCTTTTGATTTCTTGACTGCTGCTTCCACGGGTGTTTACCAAATAGTGGAGAATAAAATGACAGAGAAGAGGAGAAAATGGTGGGGTGACTCATCAGAACCCACAACCCAAGGAAAACAACTGTGAAAGGCTTCAAAAGATATGAGGCCCTCTAGGAGAGTGCGTGGCTGCCTAGAGGTACTGCAGGACTCTGCTGGGAGGAGGCCAGGCTTTGTGGACCCCCTGCAGGGTTATGGACCCCAGGATTTTTTTTTTTCCAATTTATTCTTTTTACTTGGGAGAAACTATTGTTGATTTGGCCTTTGGCACCACTGGAACCATGCGTCGGAGGGAGAAAGACTAGTGGTGAGGTTGGAGGATGGAGAGGAAAAGCTCATGCTGCTGAACCTCCAAGTCTGAGAAAGTCTGTTCATACTGAGGCAGGTTTAGGGCCCTGGAGCTCGAAGCAGAAAAGGAGTGCCACAGCACCGGGGAGCCTAAGTGAGATGGTTCAAACAGTGGTGAGTTTAGGGACTGGGCCAGTGGTCCAGAGAAGTACTGCAGAACTGGTGAGACCAAGAGAGACTGTTCGGGCAAGAGCATGTTAGGTATCCGGAGCACCAGTGGGACCAGGGAGACAAAGAGACATTGTTTAGGCTGTGATGCATTCAGGGCCTGCCTGCAGAAAAGTGGTCTTGTAGGTCCAGGAAGCCTAAGAGACATGATTTGGCTAGTGATGCCGTAACAGCCCCAGAGTGCCTGTGACCCAGACAAGTGGCACCAATGGAACCAGCAAGCCTAAGAGTAGTTCATGCAGGGGTACATTTAAGACCCAGGAGTGTCTACAGTGCAGACAACCAATGTTGTGGGAACAGGAGCCTAACAGATACTGTTTGCGCTGCAGTGTGGTGTTTGGGGCCCAAAAGCGCCTGCGAAACAGAGGAGGGGTACTGTGGTCCAGGGAGCCTAAGAGAAACGGTTTAGGCACTGGCGCAATTGGGACCTGCAAGCCCAAGGGACACAGAGAAACAGACAAGGCAGTGCTGACTGTAGAGCCTACAGTGAGAACTAGGCATCAGATCCTGAGGCTGGGACTTACAGAGGTGGTGGGGAGAGAATCAACCAGTAACCCGTCATCATCTAGTCAGATGAGATGGGGCAGGGTGAATCTCTTTATGCTGCAGACCAAGCAATGGCCAACCCTCAGCAAGAAAAAGTATGAAACATGAATGATCCAGCTGGATGGGAAGATCCAGTAGAACAAAACTCCTCAACAAGATAATTTCAAGGTAACTAGATTCTTAGAGATGCCAGATAAAGATTTTATAACCCTGCTTATAAATACATTGAGAGACCTCAAAGGCACCCATGAAAACAATTGATTCAGTGGACAAAAAGTTATCTAACTTGGAAGAAAAATTCTCCAAAGAAATTGATATCCTGAAGAAGAATTAAACAGAAGTCCTTGTTGTTGTTGTTAGGTGCCATCGAGTCGGTATCCGACTCATAGCAACCCTCTGTACAACAGGGGAAACACTATTGTCAGTGCTTCTCTGCTGTTCATAGGGTTTTCAATGGCAGATTGATTTTTGGGAGGGGGTTGCCAGGTCCTTCTCCCAAGCCTCCAGCTTCTGGTGTTCCCAGGCTGTCTCCCATCCAGGTACTAAACAGGCCCGACCCTGCTTAGCTTCCGAGATCTGGTGGGATCAGATGCCACAGGGCTATAGCTGCAGGCAGAAGTCCTTGAGATACAGAATAAATTAATCAACTTAATATTACAGAATCTTTGGTACCTAGACTACACAAAGCTGAAAACAGGACAGCCGAATTGGAAGAAAAGATGGAGGACCATATTTACTCAGATTCCAAGAAAGAAAGAAGTAGGAAGCAGTATGAGCAAGATTTCCAAGAGGTCTTTGATAAAATGCAGAAACACAACCTATGAATTCAGGAACTTGAAAGAAGGAGCTGAAAACAACACAAGAGGAATAGGAAATTTATTCAAAGAGATATTAGATGAGAACTTCTCAAACCTAAGGCATGAGCTGGATACCTATACAATTGAAACATTCAGAACCTCAGCAAAGTTCATCAGAAGAGATCCTCTCCATGATACGTTATAATTGGTACGCTAAATCTAGAGAGTAAAGAAGCTGTTCTAACAGCTACAAGAGAAATGCCAACTCACTTACAAAGTTAAACTCATAAGAAATACAACTAACTTCTCTACAACAACCTCAAAGGCAAGCAAAGCTTTGTCAGACATCATTCAAGTCCTGAAAAAGAGTTAACTGTCAATCAAGATTACATTACTCAGTGAAGCTATCTTTTAAAATGGATGGTGAGTTCAAGACATTCCATGATATTGACTTATTTAAATCTTTTGTGACTACAAAGATGACATTGCAGAGGATCCTTACTGAAACACCACATATGGGAGAGATAAGACAACCTCAAGTACAGGATCAAAAGAATGAATAATAAACATGATGGGAACTTAAGAAAACAAGGGGCTACATATGAGTCAGAAATTAGAAATAAGTACTGAATTGATGCAGAATAATAAGCACCTCTCAATAATTACTCTCAATGTAAATAGTTTTAACTCACCATTCAAGAGACATAGACTGGCCAGCAGGATTAAAAAACATAAATCCGTGATATGCAGCATTCAAGGGACTCACTTCATCCACAAAGACCGTAAAAGGCTGAAAATTAAAGGATAGAAAACAATATACCAAGCATGTGGGAACCATAAAAAAGCAGGAGTTGTGATACTAATTATAGACAACTTAGAATTCAATCCTAAATTAATCAGAAGAGACAAAGAAGGACACTCCATATTAGTAAAAGGAATAGTCAACCAGGAACTCATAACTATACTTAATATTTACTCACCAAATACAAGGGCATCTAGCTTCATAAAACAAATTTTATTAGAGATCAAGGAAAACATTGGGCCAGACACAATAATTATGGGAAATTTCAATACCCCACGTTCACCAAGATACAGATCACCAAAGCAAAAAATAACAGAAATGAAAGACTTGAATAGCATATGCTCCAACATACAGGTATAGGAAAGTATTTCCTTAGCAAGAGTCCAGTTGTCCAAGAAATGGCACCAAGAATTAACAAATGAAATTACATGAAGTTAAAAAGCCTCTGTACATCAGAGAAATTAATCAACAGAGTTAAAGGAGAGTCCACTGAATGGGAGAAAAATCTTTTCATCTTACATATCTGACAGAGGACTAATTTCTAGAATATAGAAAGAAACTAAAAGTAAATTCCAAGACAACAAATAACCCAATACATAAGTGAGCAAAGGAACAGACTGTTCTCAAATAAAGAAGTTCGAAGGGTCAAGAAACACATGAGAAAATACTCAATATCCTTAGCCATTAGGGAAATGTAAGTCAAAACACCACTGAGATTCCATCTTACTCCAGTAAGAATGGCCACGATCAACAAAATATAGTAACAAGTGCTGGTGTGGATGCTGATAAAAAGAACCCCTTTTACCTTGCTGGTAGGATTGTAAAGTAGTTTAATCACTTTGGAAATCAGTATGTAGATACCATAGAAAACTAAGAACAGAACTGCCATATGACCCAGCTTTACCATTCCTGGGAATATACCCAAAGGATGATAAGCCATCATACCACACAGACACTTGCACTTCCGTATTTAGTACAGCACTCTTCACAATTGCAAGGGTTTTGAGTCAACCAGATGTCCATCAACAGAGGTATAGATTTTAAACAAGTTATAGTATATATACACAATGAAATATTACTCAACAATGAAAAAGAATGAAATAATATCATTTGCAGCAAAAAGGATGTAACTGGAGAATATCATCCTAAGTGAACAAACCAAGCCCCCAAAAGAGAAATACCTTACGTTCTCATTTGTATCTGGGAGGTAAAGTTAACTTAAAGGAATGAAAAAAACCTACATATAGTTAGATAGGGCTGGGATTTAGCTCAGTTTGTAGAGCACTGCTCTGCAGTCTTAGAGGTCCTGAGTTCAATTCCCAGCACCGCAAAAATGGGAGAAGGATGTGTCAACCCACTCCCAAGGCAATCCTGAAACAGTCTGCCATTGAAAACCCTATGAGGGTCCTATGAGTCGGAAACGACTCGACGGCACCTAACAACAACAACATAGGTAGATACATAATAAGGAACAATAAGGCTTATCTAAGAAGTGAAAGGGCTGGGATTTAGCTCAGTGGGTAGAGCGCTGTGCTACAGTCTCTGAGGCCCCGAGTTCAATTCCCAGCGCCGCAAAAACGGGAGAAGGGCCTGGCAATCCACTCCCAAGGCAATCCCGAAGCACTCGGCCATTGAAAACCCTATGAAGGTCCCTATGAGTCAGATACCGACTCAACGGCACCTAACAACAACAACAACAAGTGAAAATACAAGTAATGTAGAAAGAAGAGAGGAGGGATCTAGCAAGGGGAACAAATATTGTGGAAGGAGGATAGGGAGGGGAAATACTACAGAGGGTTAAAGGACAATCTCAAGTTATATGATGCAACTACATGGATACATGGGACAAAACAGGGAAATTTAACCCGTAATTATGGGCTAGGGTTTAGCTCAGTTGGTAGAGTACTGTTCGGTACTCTCTTAGACCCTGGATTCAATCCTCAGCACTGCAAGAATGGGAGAAGGATGTGGCAATCTACTCTCAAAGCAATCCCGAAACAATCAGCCATTGAAGACCCGATGAATAGCAGAGAAGTACTGACATAGTGCTGACCATGGCACAGTGTCCAGGAGCATTTCATTCACTCTTGCTATGAGTAGGACCCAACTCAATGGCACATACCAAGAACAACATAACCCATAATTGCATATGATTTTTATCACATATCAAAGGGTTTCATTAATTATGTAAACTGATGAAACTGTAACCAAAAATGATGTGATAGGTACACAAAGGAAATAGAAAAAGCCTTACTACTCTGTACTCCACTAACATTTATTAGTAAAATAAATGTTAAGGAAAAATAATAAAACTTAACAAATCTGGTATAACTTCAAACCTCATGAAAAAGATAATGTCAAAATAGATAATGCAACAATACAAATACATGGAAAAGAAAGGGAATATAACCCAAAATGCATTATAATTTTTTTACTATATATTAATCAAGAGGCTCTGTGAAATATGTAAGTTGATGAAAATGTGACCGAAAGTGATATAATAGTTGCATAATGGAAAAAACATAAACCTTATTACTTTATACCCCACAACATTTATAAATAGAGGAGGTGTGTGTGTGTGTGTGTGTGTGTGTGTGTGTGTGTGTGTATTAAAATAAACAAAGCTCTCCTTTTCCTTTCCCTGCTCTACTTCCAGATTCACTGTTTCTGTCTTAGAGAAGCAGACTGTCTGATAAGCAGGTTCTGAAATATCAACTGACTGAACTATACATATATTTCAGGTTGGAAAGCTTAGAAATCCCACTACAGTACTAAAATATCTTTGACAATGTATGCATACTTTTGAAATAAAATTATGCTCATGTTAAAAAATAATTGTTAATAATAAAGGACTTATCAAAAACTCAGGAATGAAAATTAAATTTTATCAGTTGCCTGTTCAACATCTAAAAATTTTCATTTGATGTTCTTTCTTTGACCTATTAATATTATGAGCTGTAGTAAGATTTTCTTTTTTAGTGATTTTTTAGTACTAATTTTTTAGTGTACAGCTTAGTGGATTTCATTATGACGTTTCTATATATGCACATGATTGCACATTGCTCATGCTCATCTCCCCTATTACCCTCTCATGACCCCCCTCCTCTGATGCTCTTCCTCCACACTGATGGTCACCCTTCTGCTTGCATAGCTTTATAAATCCAGTTTTTGCTTTTGAGAACAAAATGTGTTTTTCTTACTTTCCACCATTATCTTTTCTTGTTGTCCCCTCCTCCCTCTTTAGTCCCTTTTCTCCCTCTACACAGTCCCAGTCTACGTTTATGACCTGTATACTAAGACACTGGATATATATGGAAATCTGGCATCCATATATGGAAGAAAACATCCAATGTTGATCTTTCTGTGTCTGGCTTATTTCACTTAAAATGATGATATCTAGTTTCATACATTTTCCAACAAATGCCATAATTTTATTTTTCTTTTTACCTGAATAAAACTCCATAATGTGTATATACCAATATTTTCTTTACCATTCATCTGTTGGTAGAGGCTTAGGTTGATTCTATATCTTGGCTATTGTGATTAGCACTGCAGTAAACATGGACAGCCAGGTATCTTGATGGTAAGCTGACTTACATTCCTTTGAATATATACCCTGGGTTATAAGGGAGTTCTCTTTTTAGTTTTTTGAGGAACCTCCGTACTGATTTCAATAGTGCCTACACCAGTTTAAATTCCCACCAGCAGAGTACAGTAGTTCCTTTCTCCCTGCATCCTTGCCAGCATTTGTTGTTTGTTTTGTTGATGCTAGCCATTCAGACTGGGCAAAATTGTATCTCAGTGTTTTGGTTTGCATTTCCTTGATGGCTAAAAATGTTGAACATTTTTTCTATATGTTTATTGGCCATTTATATTTCTTCTTTTGAAAACTATCTGTTTAATTCATTTGCCCATTTCTTTTTTTTTTTACTTTTTTTATTAGAAATTTTTAATGTACATCTTAATGTGATTCATTTTGACATGCTTTTCATTGTGACATTTCCATATATGCATTTTGATCAACATTATTCATATAGGTTACCC
>VMDO01035122.1:0-16373 GCA_007922755.1 Pedetes capensis | reverse complement strand
GTGAATTGTTAAATGGATTTTGACAACAACCAGCTAACTTTCTTTCAGTTCAAGAGATATTAGTTGCACTGTGTTCACATGTAAAAGAATATGGTAAAAATTTTAGGGGATACAGAAAGAAACATGGGGTGAACTGATCAAGTGCTCTCATTTTTCCAAACTTGAGGATGCCTGGGTACAAAGTGTTTGATAATAACACTAGAAAAGTGTAGGTAAGCAAGGACAGGTTTTTCCCTTAACTGAGGTCCTACTCTAGGAAGTTTATATCAAAGAGAAAAAGATAATAAAAAATGCATGCCACAATATACACTTTTATAGAGTGGCCCAGCATACACATTGTTTTTGGGTATATGGCCAATATAGATACTGCTACAAGTTTTTTAAATCTGTATAAAATAATAATGATTTTGGCTTCATATTGTTTTAATGCAAAACCTTACAGGATATATGATAAAAATGGTACTGTTCTGAAAATTCTAAATGCTGAATAGGTGAAAATACTGCAAGATAAAATTAAAAATATTTTTACTGCCTAGTACTTTATGTTCTTCAGAGCACTTCCTTATTTAATCCTCTTGGTACTCTTGTTTAGTATATGTGAATTAATTCATCCAACGATGTCATAAAATGGGTTCTATTCATATTTCTATTTAACATATAGGAGTGTTGAGGTATTAGGATGATTATTCAACTTGTCCAAGTTCAAATGTATAAACTAATTCAGGTGCTGTGGCACACAGCTATAATCTCAATGACTTTGGAGACTAAGATAGGAGGATTGCAAGTAGGAGGCCAGAGTCAGCCTGCACAACATAGTGAGACTCTGTCTCAAAATAAAAAATAATAAAAGAGGCTGTGGTACAGTAGTCACCTAGCATGTGTGAGGCCCTGGATTTAACCTCCCACAATTGAAAAAAAATGTTTTTTAAACACAAGGTTAAAAGTATAAATTGTTGCCAGGGTTTGAACTGGAGCAGAATTACTCCAAAATCCATGTTCTCAACCTTTATATTATCATCTCCCTGAAGAAGGGCTTGACATGGCATTACAATAATTATTACCCAATTTAATTCGAACGTAATAGCCAACAGAGTAATCTCATCCCTGTAATTAACACAGCAAGCTAGTTAGATGGTTGAGCTAGCTTTCTTAATTTTTAGATAATTTTCTTTTATAGCATGATACTTCTTTCAAAAATAATTTACTCTCTTGTACTGAGTACAATATCAGCCCACTTTATGTATTTTATTTATTCCTCCATCAAATTGTAGAAAAACTGATTTTGAGGAATGGAAGAAATTTTGGAACTCATCAGTTTCTTGTCATTTATAATGTAGAAAGAAGTATTTGATTTCTATTATTTTGGATGTATTTAATATTTTTTAAAAGCTGTGGTATATAAACACCAGCTTTATTTAATCAATCTATCAATCAGGGATCACCACTGGTTGAAGCAAGTGAGCAAAGTTTTGGCTTATTATATTTAATTTTAGTTTATTATATTTTGTTACATTCCATTTTTTAACGTTGAGTAAGCTCTTCTGTTTGTCACCCCAGTGATCCTTTATCACCTTTAGGAGATAGGTTCTCCTAAAGTGGTGAACCATATAGGTTAGGAACTATCACAATAAATTCTAAGGCCATGCCATCTATGGTCACATTTGAGTGAAATAATGAATAAAGATCTGAAAGATCTGATGGTATTTATTTTAGGGCTTAAAAGGTAAGTAGCATTTCACTAACACCATATTGGGAAGTCAGTTAACTATATGTGGGTGGCCAGCAACCAATTCTTTTCAAAACTCTATAATACATAACATAGTCAGGACAGTTAACTATGAAAAAAATAAAAATTTAGTCAGATGTCATTTCATCATCCTAAAGAGTTATATGTTCCATTCAAATGATTTAGAATACCTATGTGAAAATTCCCTTAACTGTAAAAAAAAAAAAAAAAGACAAAATGGCATGACATCTTGGTGATGATTATAAACTTCTATGAGTTGTCAAAGTAGATAATGATAGAAATACTATATTTGCATGATATCTACTGCTTTAATAACAAAGTCCCCATTATAGACTTTAAAAAGATCAATTTGTACCATTCAAACACTAACTTATGTTTTGGATCATTATCCAATCACAACCATCAGAATAGATAGGACCAAGGCTTCTAGGAAAGTATTAGTATATTTTATTTGGTCCCTTTTCTTAACATTAAGAAGATTAAAATTAAGTAGATAAATATTGAAAAGAATTTAATTTGGGTTATTGAGATTTGGATTCACAATATACTGCCTATAAGTGGTGATCTGAGAATTAACACATCAAGGTCAATCTGGTAATTCTGTTTTTTAATATATTGAATAATCCATATTTTCAATTTTTTGTTGAAATCTAATGATGTTTACATGCAACAATGATGCAGTATCATTACATACTAATTATTTAATTCGTAAGATTTTCTTAAGTACTTGAAATGATTTATTGTCAATTAAATAATGGTAGTATTTAAAAAGAAAAGAGAATATCATCATTCTATTAAAACAGTGTAAAATGTTGAGATATGTATTTAGGTGAGTTTGTAAATGAAATGGACATTTATCAAAGACCTTTAAGAGCCACTAATATTTTCTAAGTTTTCTAAAAAAAAAAAATTAAAACAAAACAAAAATCATTAGACTTGGTGGTGCATATTTTTAACAATTTTTAAAAATATGTTAAATTAATTTAGTTTTTTTTGCAGTTCTTAGCGATTGAACCCAGGGCACTCCTCTAGTTAAATTTTTTGTTTGGAGACACAATCTTGCTAAGTTGCACAGGATGCCTCTGGTCTAGAACTCAAAATCATCCTGCCTCATCCTCCCAAATTCCTGGGATTACCATGGTGAGCCTTGAGGCCTGGCTCAATTTCAACAAGTTTAGTATTTGATGATTAAATGAAAATATTCATGAGCAGGAAAAAAAATCACGATTGTGGACATTAAAACCTAGATTAATATTGTTAGGTGCCCTTTAGTCAGGTCCAACTCAGCAGCCCTCTTAGGGTTTTCAATGGCTGTTTTCTTTGGGATTGTTTTGGGAATGGGTTGCCAAGTCATTCTCAGTTATTTTGAGGCATTGGGGTTCGAACCCAGGGCCTCAGCATGTGCAGAGTGGCACTCTACCAACTGAGTTAAACTCCAGCTGATTGGTATTAGGAAGGTGAAATAAATTCACTATAAATTGAAGTTCCTCCTGCGATATCCAGGGGCTAAGGGGTAAATTAAGAGAGACAAAGAGACAGGCTAACAAATAAAAATAAGCAAATGAAAAGCTGCTTTGTAATTAAGGACTCTCCATGAAAACTAAGGTAAGGTTGAGTGTTTATAGAGGCCTCCTGTGTGTCTCTATACATGTTGATTTCTCAAGTGTCTTATTCTTTGAACAATGAAGATTTGGAACTCTAAGAAGAGTCAGAGAAAACGCAATTATTGGAAGAAGTTTCCATGACTTAACAGACAACTTCATATCGTGCCTAACAAATGTCATTGTCCATCTTTCATAATTCTCATGCTACCTCTAAAAACAAAGTGGTTGAATTATTTTGCACTGTAATTAAGTGGATGGTGATCCTAGTCTGAATTTCAATGGATTGAAAAGTTATGGCATTCATGATTGAAAGTATGGGCCATATAGTTAACACTCCATTAGCATTCATTCCCAGTTGGGGTTATGGTGGGAATGAGGGACCCGTGTCTTGGTGCTTCTATTGCAGTCATCTATTATTGCCCAAGTGTGCCAGGAGAGCAGCAGTTTAGTATATTACAAAATGATTGAATGATCTCCTATCATCTTGGAAAGGTTTGTAGAGGAGATATTTGAGACTAATCTCATTCAGGAGCCGTATAGCCCACATGACCTGCTAGTATAGTTAGACAATCGAATTTGAAAGCCATTCTACTTCCTAAATAACTTGGACCATTCTTGAGACAAACAAATCCGACCACGTTCCACCACCACAGA
This sequence comes from Pedetes capensis, assembly GCA_007922755.1. Taxonomy (NCBI): domain Eukaryota; kingdom Metazoa; phylum Chordata; class Mammalia; order Rodentia; family Pedetidae; genus Pedetes; species Pedetes capensis. Next base: position 12,368 of record VMDO01035122.1, on the reverse strand, counting down.
GGCAAAAGTATTTGTTGGTGTTAACCACATCAAGGCGACTGTTGGGTTTTATTTATTTTTTCCCCAAATGAAACATTTGTGACCAGTTGACATTGCAAAAGGTTGGGTTGAGCAAACTGTATCTAGAGAGGAGTGTTTGCTGACAGTTTGACAAAAGTACATGCTGCTTTTGCTTTAGCAGAGGAGAGGTTAGGCATTGCAGCCCCACTCCAATGAGACCTTGGGGTATTGCATGGATATCCATTCACAGCTTTCACTGTGATGAATGAGGTCTTAGCAGATGCCTTGCAGAGAGGTTTAGAGCAGAATAGATTCCTCATATGTCTGCCCTTTTCCCCCCAGATTGGGCAAGGCAGATGATTAGAGAAAGAAGGGTCTGGGTAGTTTAATGAAATCCATCTGCTTTAGTTGTTAATAGGAAAGTCCTTCAGTTATTCTTGGGAATAAAATCAATTTAATTTTTTGAAACTATATATACATTTATGCCAAATATATGGCACAATTCACATATGTGTACACATAGCCAAATCTTTACTTATATTTTCCAAAGGCTACCTTGCCTTCTTGCCTATAGTTCTAGATGGATGGATATATTGTTATATATGCATCCAACAGTAACCTGTATTTTGTTCTTATGTCAAAAAATGGCTGTGTTGATCAATCATCAAGGAACTGAATGAATGTAGATCCAAACGATTTTAGCCTGTTAGGTTTGCTAAACAGCATGGAAAATTTTACAGGAAAAGCTCATTAACTGAAAATGCCTGAATGTTCTGACTGCATTGGAATCTGAATATTGGAATCTGAATGGTTGCTGCCTTCCTCATTCTGCCTCTGTGTGGTTCTCACCCAGGATATCATGGAAGCAGATGAAAGCTGAAAGGGAATGAGCAAAATCCTTATTTCAATTTATTTACTTCAAAAACTTCAGGTGGTGATTAAAAGAGATTTTATTTTCCACATACTAGCCTAAATACTTTTATTTCATTTGTTATATCTTTATTTCAACAAGTTTATATCAAAATTATGTTAAAATCTTTTTTATACATGTCTAGTATATAATGGTGGGAGAAGGGTCTGGCAATCCACTCCCAAGGCAACCCCGAAAACAGTCAGCCATTGAAAACCCTATGAGGGTTGCTATGGGTCGGATACCTACTCGATGGCACCTAACAACAACAGCAAAGTATGTAATGGGGCTGGGATTTAGCTCAGTTGGTAGAGCACTGCTCTGCAGTCTCTGAGGTCCCGAGTTCGATTCCCAGCACTGCAAAATGGGAGAAGGACATGGCAACCCACTCCCAATGCAATCCCGAAATAGTCAGCCATTGAAAACCCTACAAGGGTCGCTCTGAGTCGGACTTGACTCCACGGCACCTAACAGCAACAACAGCAGTATATAATGGGAGAAGGACCCAGCAACCAACTCCCAAAAATCAATCAGCCATTGAAAACCCTGTGAACAGCAGAGAAGTACAATAGTATTTTGCCTGTTGTATGTAGGGTCGCTATGAGTTGGACACTGTCTTGAAGGCACCTAACCACAACAATAAGTATATAGTATATTGAAAATATAAATAAATATGTATATATTATACATAGACATCTGCTGAGACAAGAATAAAACATGCAGAAAAATCCTGAGAAAATAAAAGAGGAACAACCTGAATTTTGTTGAATACTTTCTTAATGCAACATTAGAGCATTTGATACTCTATGACATTTTTAAGAGTTAACAACAATGTACTATTGCTGCTAGGCAACCAAAACTTATAAAGAGGAATATGAATAGCTTACATATAGGAAATAAATTGAAATTTTGGGAACTATCCCCTAAAACAATTCTCATTTTATTAAATATATTTTATTGAATATATTCTTCACATAATAAAAATGTTTCAAGAAAAAATATGTCATTCTATCAACATCAGGGAAAACATTTTCAAGCCTTTATGAAGGATCTGGGAGACTGGCCTTGTGGTTATTCAATTCCCCCAAAAAATGAAAAAAATTAAAAAGTAAAAATTAAACTATTTAAATGGCATGCTTTTTCTTTTTTATGAAGAAACAATTCATAGCTCAGTTTTAAAACATCAGCTATCATTTACTTTAACAGAAATAGTATAGTCTGTATAAAAGGAAAAACATGGACTAAATATTCCCAGGGTTGAATAGAACCAAGTTATAAAAACTTTAGGAGTCTTAATGTTTATAACAGTAGTACTCAAACTTCAGAATGCATCAGAATCACCTGGAGGGATTTATGAAATAGAGTTCTGGCCTGCACCCCAGGAGTTACTGACAGAACTTTTTAAGAAGCTACGGACGCTTGCTTGTGTGGAGACTATACTATGAGAACTTCATGTTTGTGTTACCAAATTTGATCCTCCAATGCACATCCACAGAGGTTAGTTAGAGACCAAAATTATGTCAACATAAGGTAAATTAATCATAAAGGAGAATATTTTTCTTGCTGTTTAAATAAAATCTAATTTTTGTTGTCATTGAGGCTTAGCTCAGTTGGTACAGTGCTGATCTGCACATTTTGAGGACCTGGGTTCCATCCCCAGCACTGCGGAAATGGGAGAAGGATGTGGTTGGCTAGTCCTGAAAACAATCCCCAAACACTCAGCCATTGAAAGTCCTGTGAGGGTCGCTATGAATCAGACACAACTGGACTGGATGGCATCTAACAACAGCAACAGCAATTTTTGTTCTTGTGTATATTCTTTTTACTTGCTCAGAGAACTAAAGGAGAAAATTGGAGAAAGAAATGCATCTAGGCAGCTTAACCACATTATGACAGTCGGCACTTGGCCTCAGAATTTTTTTTCCAAATTTTACTCAGTCTTCTCAAGTCATGAGACATTCTTTTTTTCTCTTTTCTATGCCTTATACAAGTGCTAGCTTATGGTACTTTTATATAGTTACCTTAGTTTATCCTTTATCATTTTAATTTTTTTAATGATGTAACTTCTTGCAAAAGCTCAGTTTTCTTTATTCATGCAAACATTATTTTTCTAAACTTGCTGAGATATTCCTACTTCTCGTTACTGTTCCTGTTTCAAGTTTTTAATAGACCTCAAAGGTTGTGGCTGTACATGTTCCATCCTATCTGGTATTTCCTAGAAATGCCCACAATGTTGGCTTAACCATTAGCTGCTTTATTGCCTGGGACATTAAAATAAGCACCGTGCACCGGCAACAGGGATGTGCCTTCAAACTTGGTCCATGAACCACATTAAGTGTTTTTCTTGAAACGAAAGCAAAAACTGCTTCTGGCTTTGTATTTGTTTTCCAAATGGTATGGAACTGAAGCCCCATTATAATAATAGAGTGATTTTTCTGGAACTCTGTTCTAATCCAATTCCACAGCACCATTTGAAGATGAGACAGAACACAAGAAGATGTGACTCCACATCAACGTCATGGCATTATTTTTATATAATTCCTTCATTTAGAACATTATCACTTTTCCAAATCCACCTCCCTTCTTTTTAGCAGCAAGTTGATTTGCATAGTTGAGTTAGTGCCAAATGTGAGGCTTAGGGAAGTTTAACCTTTCACAAACTTAGTTTCCTTCAATGTTAGATCTGAGAGCCCACTTAAATGCTTTTCAGCATTTATTATAAAAATTACAATCAAAATTTAAACACTATTGTGTGTGAAAGCGAAGTATTCTGTACTTTTTCAGCATTGAGCATAAACACACCAGAAGGAAATCTCAATCTATAGGCCATGCATAGAAGAAAAAAGAAACTCCCATTCTACAAAGAAGTTCATTTAGTTTTATTTTTCAGAAGGTCTCACTGATTGTTTTTCAAAAATATTTCATAAGAGCTGAGAGTGGTGGCCACCACTGAGATCCCAGGGACTCTGTAGGCCAGAGCCATGAAGATCACAAGTTTGACACCAGAGGTAGCCAGCATAATTTAGTGAGACCCTGACTCAAAATAAAAAGTAAAAATGGGTTGGAGGTGGAACACAGTGGTAGAGCACTTGCCATGTTTTTGCCAGGCCCTGAGTTCAATCAAGTATTACAATAAAATAGAATAAAGTGATAAAATGTAAATAAATATAAAATAAATCATAAGACAGAATTTGGTGACATCATGAATGACAATAAGCTCATGATCATGGGCCTTGTGTATTTTGCCTCCCCTGTATACACACAGACACACAGACACACACACACACACACACACACACACACACAGGAAAATTATACTTTGGTTTTGTTTTTGCATCAAAAAATTATTTTTCATCAATAATATCACCACACATCCTCTCCAAATACCCTTTTAAAAGAATTCTGACACATGACAATTTCACAGATGTGTGTCATATTGTGGTGACTATCTGTTTTCCCTTTGTTTTTTGTTGTTACTTTGGCTTTTTAATGCAAGACCAGGCTCAACAGCCACAGTCACTTTATGGAAGTGAATGTCATTTTGAGAGACCCAAAATGTTCATCATCGAATCTATTTAGGGAGGCTGCACAGAGCCACTCTTCCTCTAATCTCCTTCTGATTTTCAATGCAAATGCTGCCAGCCTTGCTCATGGCCACAGGATTTAGTTACGCACTTGACTGAAAACCATGTCAATGCAAATTCAGTGGATAAACCAGCATGCAAATCCCCAGGGCTTCAGCAAGTTATAATTCAGCCACAGTATTAGCAAAACAAGATAGCAATTTGCAAGGAATCAGCTGAAAGGTTATTTTTAATTTAAAAATTTTACATCTTTACAGCTGAGAAAAATGAAACCCTGCCTATTCTTTCTTTTAAAACCCACCCGGTAGAAACCAAAAGCCATATGGTACATTATCACAGCCATGTTCTAATATGAGTCACAAATGCACTCTCAGATGAACTGCTTTAAGAAGAGCAGAGAGAGTTCTGATGAAGTCGTTATCTTTTTGTCCAGTGTCCACTACAAATCTTTCAGAGACCAAATCATAATTGGCATCCATTAAAGCTAGACCATTAAAGGTAATCAGCCCTGGACATTTATTTATTTATTTTTTGTATCATTTCTGAGCTCTTTATCTCTGGCTTCACAGTTCTTCTTCAGTCCCACATAGAGTGATTTCCTTGAGTTAAATTTAGCAGAGATGCACAAAGAAAACGACTTCAACTTTGATCATAGGGCAAGGATCCATTTTGTGTTTGGAAAAGGCCAACTCTGATTTATAATGATAGGAATTATGTAGATTATTTGGTTTAAGTCTAGGGAAATTGAAGTCTTCAAGCTACATACTATCTCTAAGAAGGAAGCAACTCAATGTACATGATACTCTGCCTTCCTCCTGAGTCAGAGGTCAGCAAGCCATGATCCCTTTGCAGTATTTTTAGGAGCCAAGTAAAACAGGGACAAATTGGGATGGGAGACAGCAGTGTTGTGTGGTTACATTTAAGAATAGCTGTAGCTGACAAAAGCATAGCATATTTGAAGATTCAGGGTAGTTACTTTTGTGTCACTGTGACCAAAATATCTAATAGAACAACTTAAAGGAGGAAAGATTTATTTTTGGCTCACAGCTTCAGTTCAGTCCATCATGGCTGTTTCTGCATCTCATAAGGTGAGCATCATGGCAGTGGGAGCATGTGGCAGAGGCTACTCATTGTAAAGCAGACATCACCCAGAGTAAGAGGTGGGAAGTGTCCAGAGAAATCGATACACCAAAGACCCTGCCCCCTGTGACCTATGTCCTCCAGCTAGCTCCTACTACTTAAAGTTTCTTGTTGTTAGGTGCCATTGAGTTGGTATCCCACTCACAGCAACCCTGTGTACAGCAGGTGAAACACTATTGTCAGTGCTTCTCTGCTATTCAGGGGTTTTCAATGGCGGATGGATTTTTGGGAGTGGTTTGCCAGGTCAGTCTCCCAGGCCTACAGCACCTTGTGCTCCCAAGCAGTCTCCCATCCAAATACTAACCAGCCCCAACCCTGCTTAGCTTCAGAGATCTGATAGGATCACACTCTGAGGTGCAATGGCTGCAGGCTAAAGTTTCTAGTACTTCCCAAAATAGTGCCACCAGCTGGGGATCAAGCATTCAAAATATGAGCTCTTGGGGGACATTTCATATTCAAATCATAATAGCAGAGCTGGACTTGTTAAGTGGCATTTAGAGATGAGCAACAGAGAATGAAGGCAAGAGTGACTAATCATTAACTCAGACTATATTTTTGGTTCATACAAAACAAAACTATTAACTTAGAAGCAGAAAGGAAGTTCTTTGAATTCCACCGTAGAACCCTGACAGAAGGAAGCAAATGATCTGTTAACTTCATGTTTGAGCACCATTGTAAATATTTGCAAATACTCTCACTTTGCTGTTATTTCACATAGTCGCTTTCACCTTAATGATTATTTCACATTTCCATGTCAATCTGACCATCAACTGCCTTGAAAAGACCACTATAAAAGGAGCTGTAACCAGAAACCAAAATGCTAAGTCTCCCTCCAGCTGCCTGCTCTGAAGCCAATGATCGCAAGTGGATTTCTTGTTCAACCTCCTTACCTTCCTTTTTCCTTTCACTAAACCTTGCTTCACTGACTCCACCTGTTCTCCAATTCTCCTTGCACTGAATGTTGTTGTTGTTAGGTGCCGTTGAGTTGGTATCCAAGTTATAGCGACCCTCATAGGGTTTTCAATAGCTGACGGTTTAGGGATTGCCTTGGGAGTGGATTGCCAGATCCTTCTCCCATTTTTGCGGTGCTGGGAATTGAATTCGGGACCTCAGAGACTGCAGTGCAGCACTCTACCAACTGAGCTAAATCCCAGCCCATGCTTCTTAACCATGACACATGGACTGAGACCAAACCCTGTAACTAATGTCCCAAATTAGAATTGAAAGTTTTCTCCTAATCTCTTGGTTGAATTGGGGAATTTATTAAGGTTCCTGGCCCTCTGATTTTCACCCAGAAATATCTAATCCCTTCTCAAATCATGGTTTGTGGGCAAGTAAGATCAACACCATTCACAGCCTATCAGAGAATTGTAGAGTGTTGTATTAATAACACCCCACCCCTTGTCAAAATCATAGACCTATTGAATCAAAATGTGACATACAACACAATCTCCAGGTGATTTCTATGAATGGTATTATTTGACAATCACTAGTAAAACACACAATTGTTGTTGTGGTTGTTAGGTGCTGTCAAGCTGAGTCCCACTCTTATCAACCCTGTGTACAACAGAAGGAAATACTCTCTGACACTTTGCCATGCTGGGCACTATTGCCAGTGCTTCTCTGATATTCATAGAGGTTTCAAAGGTGGAATGTGGGTTGCCAGGTTCTTTTCCCTAGCCTGCAGCAGATGGTATTCCCTCCTAAGTGAGTGCTTTTATTTATTTATTTATTTATTTATTTATTTATTTATTTATATTCATTTATTTTCACAGTGCTTAGGGATTGAACCCAAGGCCTCACAGCATGCTAAGCAAGCAAGTGCTCTACCACTGAGCTGCACTTTCACCCCCATTTTTATTTTTTATTTTGCAACAAGGTCTCACTAAGTTGTGCAGGCTGCCTCTACCCTTGAACACAATCGTCCTGCCTCAGCCTGCTGAATTGCTGGGATTACAGTCCTGTGCCACAGTGCCCAGCTTTGAGCACTATTTATACATTGGCTATTTTCTATCTCCCCATTGCTCTAGCAGGCTCAGTGAATACAATAGAAAATAAAAACTATCATCAGCATTTGTTCTCATTGTAGGAGAAACAGACATGAATCTCATAAATATAAGCTTAATTGCATATTAAGAAAAGTGCCCCAGAGGGATTGAATGAAGCCTTAAGATCATAAGGAAATACAGTGACTAAGATTCTACAGAAACCTCATTCTGATTCTTAAAGTTGGTCTTTAGCTTTGTTGAGAGAGGCACTTTGTCCTTTCTTTCCCTGAGCATTTCAATGTTAACGTCTTACATGTTAAACAATCTTATACTTCTGAACATGTGTTAGCTTCCCTTAGGGAATATGCCCTTTCTGCTTCTCAACATCCAACCCTAGACTTTCAAACACTACATGTCCTACATTAACTCAGTACACATAAATCCCTCACTTTCTTCCTCAACGGGGTTCTTTCTAAAAAGAGTATTTAGCCTGTTAGGAAAGATATATTTCTTCACAATGTCCAGACAGCAACTAGAGCAATCACCGCAACTCGTAGGATTCCAAAAGGTCAAGCTCTGTCTCTGAACATACAATATTACAGTGATTATTTTCCCTTGGCCTCTCCACTTTTAAGTACTATTATTGGACTCTGCTGAGTTCTGACCTGCCCTCCAAAGACTGCTGGTTCCTCATTTAACATGGCAAGAGTAATAGCACAGCCACACGACATAGCAGTAAATGGAGACCCAGAGAGACCTCAAGAAGAGAAAAATAGAAAAGAAGGAAGAATCCCAAGCCCTTTCCCATCCACTAGCTCATGCTATTTGGGTGCAAAACTAATTGGCAGTAGATCTATGGCAGCCACTTATGAATACTAATTAACATAACCATAGAGTATGCATTTTAGGGATATTTTATCATTAACTAATAATTATAGAGAATCTTATTTCACCTGTGCTTGCTCATCTTGCCCAGCAGAGCTACCTCTAAAGACAGACCAACCATATGACTTTCCACTGCTTCAACTACTCTGATGGTTCCCTGAGAAGCCATGAATGAGAGTCTATTTCTCCCCAATGCTCTTTCACTTTGAACCCTAGCTACCTACCAAACCAAAGACTTATGAGATTTCTACCTATTTGTGACCCTTTTTCCATTCTGATTTTGGGACCTAAAATCCCCTTGCTTTTCCACTTTCCTGGAAGCTTCTTTTTCATTCCATAGCTCTTCACATCTTCTCAGGAAGCCTACCCTGACTCCTTAGGCACAACTTAAAATTCCCAGTAAATGATTTCCATAACTATTTTATTGCACTGTATTTTTATGTTTACATAAATATTCCTGGGTTTGCATATATTTGCACATGTTATTGTGATCTTAAGAGTGGAGACCTTGTCTTTTGGTTGTATATTCTCAGAGATGAATACACTGTCTAAAGCACAGCATGCCCGGGGGAAAAATAGATTTTGAACAAAGGCAGGTGGAAAATTTTTAAATGTTCTCATAAATGAATGAATGAATGCATAGGGATCATATAGTGCTTCCACCCATAATTGAAAGCAGAATAAAAATAAGTGTCATATCCGTGCACATTGCTTCCTTTGTAATCAATTCTGAAATATGTGTAAAATCAACAAAAAGAATATGCAGAAGGGAGACGTGAAGGTAGGTCTACCTCTATTTCCTGGTGACTGAAATAGTATCATTTGCTTACAATAACTCCTCAAGTGGACAGAGATGCATTTCAAAGTTTTCAAATCAAATGTCATGTCAGGAACATATTTTTTATTAGTAGAAAAAACGTCCACATTTCCCAGAGCAATTTGTAAATATTATCAACTTCACTGAAGTCGTTGTTGTTGTTGTTGTTGTTGTTGTTGTTAGGTGCCATCAAGTCATGTCTGAATTATAGTGACCCTGTGTAAAATAGAAGGAAACACTCCTTGACACTGTGCCATGCACATGAACTTTTTATGCTTGAGCCCATTGTTGCAGGCACTGTGTTTCTTCTCATCTTGAGTTGTGCAACATCAGCAAAAGGAGATCCTAGGGGCTTTACTCCATTCCCATCACTTAGGTCAGCATTACTTTGAGAAGGCAACTCTTTCCCAGTCATTTCTTGAATATCTTCCAGCCTTGGGATGTTCATTTTCTAGTACTATATTTGACAGTGCTTCATTTCTCTGCTATTCATTGGGGTTTCAAGGCTAATTGTTTTGGGAGTAGGCTGCTAGTTCCTTCTCCCTAGTCTTAGTCTAGAAGCTCAGCTGAAGCTTGTTCATCATGGGTGACCCTACTGGTATCTGAAATATCAGTGGTATAGCTTTCAGCATCACAGCAACACAGAAGCGCCCACACCACTACAAGTTGACAGACACAAGGGTACTAAGGTAGACAAGCCAAAAGCATTGTGCTAATTTCCAAATGAACAAGACCAAGGGAAACCTCTTTGTGAGTGTGTAAGTGTGTGGTGTGTGCATGTGGGTGTTGGGTGAAAACTGGGACTCACTATGCTATTTCTTTCTCAGTCTGTCTTTCATGTTATTGTGAGTCAATTAAAAAAACAAAAAAACCCTCACTATATACAAGATGGAGAAGGACGTGGCAACCCACTCCTAAGGCAATCCCAAAACAATCTGCCATTGAAAACCCAATGAGGGTCACCATGAGTCAGACAGGACTTGATGGCACCTAACAACAACAACAACATATACAAGGTAATGCAGAAGTCATCTGGATCAATCTTTTAATGACTTTCCTATGAGGTTCACATTCTGGGTTCTTTCTTTGCAATGTTACATGTCAGGTTCAGCTCAGGCCAGGCTGAGGTCAAAGCCTTGTCCCAACACCAAGTGGGTATCAGGAACCCACAGGACCTGGTAGTGTGGTGGCCAGAGGCACCAGAGAAGGACCTCAGCAGAGCTTCTGAGGGAAACAGGAGAGGGAAAGTTTATTAGGTTTCTCCCCAAGTGAGGTGGAACCCCCAAGCAGCCCCTGTGGAGTGCTAGCTCAGCACTTGACAGCCTTAAGGCACAGCTACAAGGAATTGGTGCTCCGCTGAGCTGGAGGTCCTGTGGTCTTGACTCTCGCAGCTCGCCTTCTCTGCCTTCCTCTTTCCCAAGGATGGGAGGAATTGGGAGGATCTTCATGAATTGCTTGTAGCTTTTGGCGCTTCAGGGCCCCTGGTCTTGCTAGGTGATCTTCTTCAGGATTGGGGAGCACTGGATCAAGGTGATGGGGTCCAGACAGTAGTTGAAGGATGGAGAACAATGAAGGGGTGAAGTGGGGTCTGGAAGCCTGCTTATATAGGCTGCCAGAAGGCGGTGTGTACTGGGGATATCCAATCAGGGAACATTCCTGACTGGTATGACAGGTAAACTGTCATACCTGCCAGGTAGAGGCAGTTATTTAAATAGGGTACTTTTGGGGTGCAATGGGGATTGTCAGATAAGATGGGTAAGGGTCCAATCAGGTAGGGTACCTTAGGAGCCAATCAAGGGGATGTTGTTGTTTGTTGTTTTTAGGTGCCATTGAGTCGAGTCCGACTCATAGCGACCCTATGTACAGCAGATCGAAACACTTGCCGATTCTGTGCCAGGCAAAGGATCTTATGTTTAAGCCCATTGTTGCAGACACTGTGTCAATCCATCTGGTGGAGGGTTTTCCTCTTTTGCGTTGACCTGCCACTCTTCCAAACATGATGTCCTTCTCTAGGGATTGTTCTCTCCTGACTACATGTCCGAAATATGTAAGACGCAGTCTGGCCATTCTTGCTTCCAAGGAGCACTCTGGTTGCACTTCTTCTAGGACAGATTTGTTGGCAGTCCATGGTATACTCCACATTAGGGAAAACATAAAACTATCTAGCATGTAATCTGCTTTCAGAGAATTCACCATCTCATGTCTTGCCAAAGAATGTTTGCTGTTTCAGTCATTGCTTATCGAAACATGACAATAGCTACATAGTGTAAACTGTCCAGGAGAAACGTGAATGTCAATAGGGTCCATACTCTTTGGGGAGATCTTTAAGGAGCCACTTCATGTTTTTAAACCCTTCAATAATAGGACTGCATTTTGCTTTATCCAATCTCATTTTTTGTTACCCATCAAGAGACTCCAGTCATATCACTGTTCTTAATTTCTCTCCCTTGAGTAGTTTCCATTCCTGCCTTAACTCATTTGTATTCTTCTACTTAAACTACTCTTCATGTTTCTCCACATGCTCAAATCTACCCATCTTTTATGAACTGCATCTATCTGCTCCTAAAATAAATCTTCTTAGTGATTCACTTTATCCCTGAAATTCTCATAAATACTACAAAGGTTTACATATAATTGCCTATTGATCATGTTGTTCCCCATTTCTTCCATGTATGGACCTCTTATTTGCCCAAGGATGTTGTAAGTTTATGGACGTTTAAAAATGTTGTGCCTTAAATTAATTTGTGTCCTACAAAGACTGAACAATAATAGAGACTCAATAAAAGTTTCCTGTTAAGGAGTTGGAATTAAAGTATATTCATTTCTATTTCCTTTGTTTAATATCAAATTCAGATCCTTATCTATTTTCACTCAGTTCTTTGTGCTTGGGGTTCCTTCTCCCCATTTTTAATCTTACAAACTCCTATTCCTCCCTTCAAGATCCAGGGCACAGGAACATCACTCTTCAGCCATTTCCAGAATTAATTTACTTTATTTTTATGTTTCTATGACACTTTACACAATACTCTGATTTTGCAGTCATT
>VMDO01035121.1:0-16369 GCA_007922755.1 Pedetes capensis | reverse complement strand
CTTTCTTGTATAATGACTCTGTGTATTCTTCCCATCTTCTTTTGATGTTTCCTGCATCATTTAATATTTTCCCTGTAGAATCTTTCACTACTGCCACTCGAGGCTTGAATTTTTTCTTCACTTCCTTAAGTTTGAGAAACACAGAGCGTGTTCTTCCCTTTTGGTTTTCTGCCTCCAGCTCCTTGCACATGTCATTATAGTATTTGTTTTTGTCTTCTCGAGCTGCCTTCTGAAATCTTCTGTTTAGTTCCTTAACTTCATCATGTCTTCCTTTTGCTTTAGCTGCTCGACATTTGAGGGCAAGGTCCAGTGTCTCTTTTGATATGTAATTTGGTCTTTTCTTCTTGTCTTTTTAAGAACTTTTTGCTTCCTTCTTGAATGATATCTTTTATGTCATGCCACAACCCTTCTGGTCTCCTGTCATTTGACTCTAATGCATTAAACCTATTTTTGAGGTGGTCTCTGAACTCAGGTGGGATTTACTCAAGGTCATACCATGGCTCTCATATACTTGTTCTAATTTTCTTCAGCTTCAGTTTGAACTTGCATATGAGAAGTTGATGGTCTGATCCACAGTCAGCACCTGGTCTTGTTTTGACATTTTGTACAGAGCTTTTCCATCGTCTCCTTCCACATATGTAGTCAATTTGATTCCTGTATGTTCCATCTGGTGAAGTCCATGTGTATAGTCTCCGTTTATGATGTTGAAAAAATGTATTTGCAATAAAAAGGTCATTGGTCTGACAAAATTCTATCATGCGATCTCCAGCTTCATTTCTGTCACCAAGACCATATTTTCCAACTGCTGAGCCACCTTCTTTGTTTCCAACCTTTGCATTCCAGTCACCAGTGATTATCAGTATGTCTTGATTGCATGTATGATCTATTTCAGATTGCAGAAGCTGATAGAAGTCTTCCCTTTCTTCATTTGTGGCCTTAGTGGTGGGTGCATAAATTTGAATAATAGTCATACTAACTGGCCTTCCTTGTAGGCGTATGGATATTATTCTATCACTGACAACATTGTATTTCATGACAGATCTTGAAATGTGTTTTTTGATGATGAATGCAACCCCATTTCTCTTTAGTTTATCATTCCCAGCATAGTAGACCATATGATTGTCTGACTCAAAATGGCCTACGCCAGTCCATTTTAGCTCACTGATGCCTAGAATGTCAATGTTTATGCGCTCCATTTCTCTTTTAACAATTTCTAATTTGCCTAGATTCATACTACGTACATTCCATGTTCCAATTATTAATGGATGTTTGTAGTTGTTTCTCCTCATTTTGAGTCGTGCCACATCAGCAAGTTGAGCTGGGGTTTTACTCCATTTCCATTATCACGGTAGACTCTACTTGGAGGAGGCAACTCTTCCCCAGTAGTCTTTTGAGTGCCTTCCAACCTGGGGGGCTCATTTTCCGGCACTATATCTGATAGTGTTTCTTTGCTATCCATAGGGTTTTCAATGGCTAGTTGTTTCAGGAGTGGCTCACCAGGTCCTACTCCCTAGTCTGTTTTAGTCTGGAAGCTCAGCTGAAAACCTGTCCACCCTGGGTAATCTTGCTCATGTCCGAGGTTACAGTGGCAGAGCTCTCAGCCTCATTGCAACACGCAAGCCCCCACAGTGCAGCAAACTGACAGATGTGTGGGGGCTGAATTCTTTAGGAAGTCTTTAAGACTCCTTTACTTCCAGAGCTAGAGACAAAGAGCTGTGGCTCGGGTTAGGACAAAATACCATTGTCGTATGGGCTGTACTTCAGGTGGAGGGAGACTGGGACAGTGGTTCACTTTCCAGGAGCCCACCACCATCTTCTGCCTTTCCCCTCTTTCTTCTGTTTGACCTTCTGGTTTCCCTTAGTATTTTGTAAAGCTGGCACTAGTCTCCTCCCAGGGAATGTCCTTGTCATCCCCCCACTCCCTGGGAAGTCCCCAGAGTGGATGATTTAGCAAGAAGGCCTCCATCCTGGACCTGTGCACCCAGACCAGACCTGTCACCATAGCAGAAAACCAGACAAACATTTGGGGTCAAATCATAACCAAGAGTAAGTCCTGCCCTGTTCATTGCCCTTTGTGTGCACATCCCTTGGGCCCCTTAGGGGACGATGCAGCTGAGATGGTTGGATGTTCCTAGATATGAGAGAATGGATTTCTGCTTTCCAAGAGTGATAAGACTAACAAGGGTTATACTTACTGGCAAATAAATGTATGTATTTACCCTGTGCAGGGCCAGACTAGTTTCAGAGTTAAATAAGGCATATTTAGAGCATGAGGCAGAAATATAGGATTAGAAGACTCCATTACAGAATTGCAATAGAGTATTTCATTTAGCTTTGAGCCTGCTCGATATATTTAATATATTTGCACATATAATTACGAACTTATATATCCTTGCAATAGCTGCCTAATCTGTATATAAGGTTCATATAAGAATATTTACATATTACATTGTTGTTGTTGTTGTTAGGTGCCATCGAGTCGGTATCCGACTCATAGCGACCCTCTGTACAACAGGGGAAACACTATTGTCAGGGCTTCTCTGCTGTTCATAGGGTTTTCAATGGCAGATTGATTTTTGGGAGGGGGTTGCCAGGTCCTTCTCCCAAGCCTACAGCTTCTGGCGTTCCCAGGCGGTCTCCCATCCAGGTACTAACCAGGCCTGACCCTGCTTAGCTTCCGAGATCTGACGGGATCGGATGCCACAGGGCTACAGCTGCAGGCACGTATTACATAATATTTACATATTATATGTAGAATTATAAAACATGTTTGTTTAATATATTTTATATTATTACATATTTATAGAATATATTAATATGTAATTGTGATATTTGTGTATGTTGTTATTAGGTGCCATTGAGTCAGAGTCTGACTCATAGTGACCCCTTGTGCAACAGATGAAACACTATTGTCAGTGCTTCTGTGCTAGTCATATGGTTTTCAGTGGCTGATTGTTTTTTGGGAGTAGGTTGTCAGGTCCTTCTCTCAAGCCTACAGCACATGGTGTTCCCAGGTGGCTTTCCATCCAAATACTAATCAGGCCTGACCCTGCTTAGCTTCTGAGATCTGATGGGATCTGATTTCACAGTGGTATGACTGTAGGAATAGATAGATAGGTAGGTAGATAGATAGATAGATGCTTATTTGTTATTAATTTTATTGTGTCTCATATTTCTGCCTTAACATTTTTAGTCACAAAGCACTTGTTTCATCTTCCATTTTAGTTTGTCCCTTGTTGGTTTAATCTACTCTGTTGATGAACGTGTCTGGGCAGAAGGAAGCATGCCTGACACACTGTTGTACTTTCTAGCTGCATTAACTACAGAGATGATACCCCTGGCTACAACTGAGTCCTCTGAGAATACCTATTGCTCAAAATCCTGCAATAGTTTGTCCTTTATTCTTATGTCCCAGAGCCTCTATTTTATCAGTAAGATTTCAAGTAAAAGAGGGACTCTATTCTAATAAGTGAGATACATACAAATACACACCTATATGCACAAAGTATATGCCAAAATATGATGCACATTTTTTTGTGTGTGTGGTACTAGGGGTTGATCCCAGGGCCTTGCGCTTGCATGCTCTGCAAGTGCTGGACCACTGAGCTGCACCCCCAGCCCATTTTTTTTTTTTTACTTTTTTTTGAGACTGGGTCTTGCTAAGTTACGCAGACTGCCTCTGGTCTCAAACTTGTGATCCTCCTGCCTCCGCCTCCTGAGCTGCTGGGATTACAGTTGTGCACCACCACGCCCTGCTCTAGGATGCACATTTTAAGAGATGTTACCTATGTATTTCTTTGCAAAGTTGAATTGAATTACTGTAGTAATGTGTAGTATGATGTTTGCTAAAAAGTTGATGTTGATTAAAGCTGTTTTGGTGGCACATGCCTGTTATCCCAGCATTTGAGAGGCTGAGGCAGGAGGACTGATGCAAATTTGAGGCCAGCCTGGTCTACACAGCAAGTTCCAGGACAGCCTAGGCTATACATCAAGAACCTGTCTAAAACAACCACAACCACAAAAAGATGGTGTAATTAAATGAGTGCTAACACAACCATGTAACAGGCAGCACAGTCAAAGAAAATGGTGGAAGCATGGTTGCCATTCAAGGAGCATAAGACCATTTTGAAGTGATATTTTAAATTCGAGAATGTTGTGGAAGTACAACCACAATGGAGGTGTGAGTATGCAACAGAACCTCCAACACGCCTAACAACTGCACACATTCATATGTTTGAGACACCTGGTACTATGTGTAATGTGCACAAGGGAAGATCCAGAAGATCTCATACAGCAACAAGTCCTGCTACTGCTATGGTAACCACCGTGAGCACCTCTTGTAATTTCAGAAGTCAAAAGTGACTTGTATTTATCTTTTGTTACAGTATATATTGAGTATTACGATTCTAAAAGTATAGTTTTTCCTTTCTTAAAACGTGTATACTTCATAAATTGATATATAAAAATGCACAATTAAACAGCATAGAAGGGACAGTATAAGAAGGGAGGGATCTAGCAGAGGGAAGTAAAGATTGGAAAACATGGGATGGGGAGGAGGGTCAATGAGGAGGGATGAAGGGGGAGAGGTCAATCTCAATGTAAATAGCACAACTTCAAGAACATGTTGGAAAAACAGGGGAATATAACCCAAATAAGTCTCAGAGTTTTACTACATACTAGGCATAAGGCTTCATAAACTTTGTGGGCCAATGAAAGTGTTGCTAGAAGTGATGTAAGCATGCAAAATGGAAAAAGCCAATGCTATATTACTCTGTACCTCATGATCATTTACCAATAAAGGAAAAAAGGGGTATACTTTTTGACACCCTCTGTATATATGTATATATTACGTATGTGTATATACATGCTATATATACAATATTACTTAAATATATATTTACATATATATATATATATATATATATATATATATATATATATATATATACACACACACACACACGGCTGGGATTTAGCTCAGTTGGTAGAGCACTGCGCTGCAGTCTCTGAGGTCCCGAGTTCAATTCCCAGCACTGCAAAAATGGGAGAAGGGCCTGGCAATCCACTCCCAAGGCAATCCCAAAACAATCAGCCATTGAAAACCCTATGAGGGTCGCTATGAGTCGGGTACCGACTCGATGGCACCTAACAACAACAACAACAACATATATATACACTGTCATTACTTACTTAAATTTATATATGAACATTCATGTTCTTTTTCACCTATAATGTATGTGTATACTGTGTATATATACATTCACAGATATTACATGAGCATATACACACATACTAGTATTTGCTATTGCATTATCCACTTTGTGCATTACCCACAGCTTCATTCCTTGGCCACACAAATGGATCCCAGTCCCTTCACAGCAGAGAGGAGTCACATAAGGTTATGCTGAGCTGGGCTGGGCTGGGCTAGAGCACAGAACAAGTGTGAATCCAGTCAGGGCGTTTCTGATGCTGTGTAACCACCTTCTAAAGACCAACATCACCCATGGTCAAATTATCAACATGCAATTTTGTCTAGGGTAAGGATATGTGAGATCTTGAATTGGAGCATGGCAGAGGCTGTCGGAAGGGTTGTAAAATTTTTGTTTGCCAATCTAATGGACACCTCTCATTTTTATTTTTTAGTTCCTTGAGAAGACATATATTGGGAAGAAGGATAAATGTACATATACTAACACTTCTCTAAAACTCACTTGAGCACAGAAGAATCTTGGGAAGATGATTAGACAGATTTTATGGACTACATGCTTGGCTATTGCTCTCTCATTTTAAACATTAGATAGAATCTATGGTGAGCATCCCACTGTGGATGTACAACTTTGACTTGGCAACATCCATAAATGTAGGACTTAATACTTACATTTCTAAATGCCTTTCTGCTTCACTTAATCAGCATTTTATATTTTTATCCACTATTAATTCAGTATTCACACCTAGTCTTCTCACATTTTGTATCATTGTGACTATCACAGGTATATCAACTATATGTAAAAAGAAGTAAAATCATAATTAAAGACAGAATTACTCTATTGCATTCTCCTATGGCATTACTTTTCCTGGTTTCCTGGTATTTGTTTTCCTCTTTCTTTATAGTATTATTATTATTTTTCATTTTGAATTATGCTAACTGCAGCATGTTTTCTTTTTTCAGGCATGTTAGTCTTGATCCTGCCTGATGTCAGAAGCTAAGTAGGGTTGGGCTGGTTAGTCCTTGGATGGGAGACCTCCTAGGAATACCAGGTACTGCAGGCTAGGGAGAAGGACCTGGCAATCCACCCCTGAAACAACCTACCATTGAAAACCCTAAGAATAGCAGAGAAGCACTGACAATAGTGCCAGGCATTGGCACAATGTCAGAGAGTGTTTCGGTTTTGTTTTACATGGGATCACTGAGCCAGACCTGACTTGATGGCACCTAACAATAACAAGTCTTGATAATAAATGTGTATCTATAATGTAAGGTCATAGGTCAGAAAAGTTAGTGGAAACTCAAGAGAACATATATATTAGTTACTTTTAAAAATATTTTTTAAATGCTCATGTTAGGAAAATTAGAAAATATAGGGTAGCAAAAAAAAAAAAAAAACAGAAAATACAAATCATTCCTACTGGAGTCAGCAATAACCACTCTTTACTCATTGAATTGGCTCCTTCTAGATGTTTCTCTATGAAACCCACTCTGGATAACTTAATCAAAAAAGAAATTTATTAAAAGGATATCGGATCCCACAGAATATCTTTATGGGCAGAAGGCCAGATTTGGGGTTTACTCTACCTGGAACAGTACCCAAACTCATGCCTCAACACCAAGCTGGTGAAAACATTCCTGTTGATGTTTTGGGCAGGTGCCTGGCAATCAGCATGGCGGTTACCATCTGTGCTGGAGGCCAGGTGCCACCACCAGAGCCACTGCCAGCATCTAGAGTACCACCACCCACCTGTACCCCAGTATGGATTCTGCCCATTCCATCTCAAAGTCTCAGTTAAAGGGTTTGACCCATGGGAGCCATGTCTATGGCTATAAGAAAAATGGGCAGAGAAAAGCAGTATATGAATTCCACGTTTCTGCAGTGAGAGGACTTGACCTCATAGGTTAGGGAGTTCAGGTGCCTCATAAGTTCTGAGTTCAGATGACTAGTCCTTTGAATGTCAATATAAATGTACACTTTTTTTTTTTTCATTGAAAAGAGAATAGATGTTGGGCCTAGTGGCTGACATCTGTAATCCCAGTGAGTCAGGAGTCAGTGGCAGGAGGATTACAGGTTTGAGGCCAGGGGATCCTGTATAATATAGCAAGGCCTTGTCTCAGGATAAAAAATAAAAGGTGGACTGGGGATATAGCCCTGGGTTCAACCTCCAAGTACCTTAAAAAAGAAAAGAAAAGAAAAGAAAAGAAAAGAAAAATGAGCACAGACACTGTGGGTGTAGTCAGTGATAGAGCACATGCTTAGCATGGGCAAGGCCCTGGGGTCCATCCCCAGAATATAAAAAAAATACTGCAAACAAAGACTCTTCCTTTAATCAATGTAACCATCCCATCTACAGAGGACATAATCATCTTCTCAAGAGAATCAGTTCAAAGTTTTATCCATTACTGCCTTCAAATACAAAATCTCTGGTTGATGGCCCTTCATCCTCTTGGTCTGTCATGATCTGATCTTGACAATACATACTTTGAATTAATCATTTTGTAATTTTGATCAGTGGTAACACACCCGTAATGCAGAAAGAAATGAGAAAACAAGAAACTTGAAAAATATAGTATGTACATGACATGGTAAGAAGGAAAATGCATACAGATGCAAGAGTATTCATTTCTACTGGTGGTTGTTGTTGTTAGGTGCCGTCAAGTCAGTATCTGACTCATAGCGACCCTACATACAACAGGTGAAACACTATTGTCAGTGCTTCTCTGCTGTTCATAGGGTTTTCAATGGCAGATTGATTAATGGGAGCGGGTTGCCAGGTCCTTCTCCCAAGCCTGCAGTATCTGGTGTTCCCAGGCAGTCTCCCATCCAAGTACTAACCAGGCCTGACCCTGCTTAGTTTCTGAGATCTGACGGGATTGGATGCCACAGGCTCGGATGCCACAGGCTCAGATGCCACAGGGCTACGGCTGCAGGCTGATGGAAGATATTGTAAAAACTCACAGCTCCAACTTGGAGACAATACCTTTCAAACTGCAGGACTGTTGCCCTCTGTTTTCTGTGGGTTCTGCCTCCTCAGATTCAACCAGCTGTGGACTGAAAGTATTTCAAAAATTGTGCTCAACGTGTACAGACTGTTTTTTCTTTCCATTTAGTTCCTAAATAACACAGCCCAATTTCTACTGGTTAAGAGGCTATAATTGCTATGTATAACTTCTCTCATTCAATTCCCATTCTATGTTCTTGTTGCTTGTCACTTAGCTAGTGGGAATTATTTACTCAGTAGAGCGACCTAAACCTTTATTCACAAAGGATCTGAGCCATGGTGATTCTGATGACAGGATTTTTACTCACTAGATATGGCAGAGCTCCAGCGGGTGCCTTTGTTTCCATGACTCTATTATAAATCAGGTTTTATCTGTCAGTGATGATTTGTCACTTCCAGTACCAGGGAGCCCTTTTTCCAGTTCCTCAAGTAGCAGGAGGAGTGCACAATGACTAGATGGCAGTTTCAGCCCCTAAATCAGTGGACCTGTTACTGTTCTCTAGTGATAGAAGCCTTCCTGCAAGCTTTTAAATCAGCTGAGTCCAGTACTGGGCAAAGGAACAACTGTGCAAGTGGGCCTTAAAGAGGAGCTCCTCCTGGTGCTATCTCCTGGTCCTCAGACTCATGTATTCTGGGAGAAAGAGCATTCACTGGTTGCTGGTTCGGAGTAAGTAGTCATCTATCAGTGCCTGTGAGGGGTTGGTTCCAGGATGCCCCGAGGATATCAAAACCCTTATATAAAATGACGTAGGATTTGCATATAACCTGCACATATCCTCCCCTATACTTTGAGTCATCTCTATATTACTTTTAATACCTAGTGCAATGCACATGCGATGAAATGTGGCAATGTGTTATTTAGGGACTAATTGGAAGGAAAAAACAGTCTGTACATGTTGAACACAACTTTTGAAATATTTCCAATCCACAGCTGGTTGAATCTGAGGAGGCAGAACCCACAGAAGACAGAGGGCAACAGTCCTACAGTTTGAAAGGTATTATCTCCAAATTGGAGCTTTGAGTCTTTACAATTCCCTCCATCAGGCCAGACAGTTTGGGGCAATGGAGTACACTACAGTGTCAGCCCATTGCTTTTATCATTTTTGCTGTAAAATTAGTTTCTTAGTGAGAACCAGCATTGAGTGGAATACTGTGGTGGTGAAGAAGCATTTGGTAAGTCTATAAATGTTGGTGTGGGCAGAAGTTTGTTAAACCAGGTCAGCAAATCCAAGTCCCCAATAAATTGCAATTCCAGTAAAGAAAAATCACTGCTCCTTTCATAATGGTGGAAGAGAACCATGGCACTCTAAAAACTCACTCACCAACCATTATGACACCTAAAATCCCATTTCCTTAATATTTCCCCTCATCAAAGTGCCCCACACATTTGGAAGCCCAAGGAAGTGCCAAGGGAGAGTTGATCCTCTGTGAACCAGTGGAGGAGACATTGACTTCCACTGGGCCAGTAAGGGCCGGATTTGGGCATTTAGTCCCAGGAGTCTCTCATGCAGGTGCTGAGCAGCAGGTGGTGCTGGCAGTGATGGTCCAGTGAGAATTCACTTCTTTCCTGGTCACATGGTTCCTGGCTTTGGTATACTTGAGCCCAATGCATATTGGTTACTTAAAACTGGTTTTTAAGTTGCTGGACAACTAAATATTCAACAGAAGCAGTAGCCAGATTAGCTGAACCCACTTACAGCCTGCATTTCTGCCTCTGTACCCACTTTGTTCATGAGTGATTGGGTGCCACTGGAGTGCCTGGAGGGAGAAGTGGGCTGACATGCACAGGACAGGTCAAGGTGCACCTGATTATCGAGCACTTCTCCCGTAGTGGAGCCCTTCTGATGGGCATTCACAAAGAACTAAATATTTGCATACTCTGGATCCATTCTTGAGAGAGAGCCCAAATATACCTTTTCCCTCAAACGTCTCTTTGGGAGTGGGTTGCCAGGTCCTTCTTCCAAACCTACAATGCCTGGTGTTCCCAATCAGTCTCCCATCCAAGTACTAACCAGGTCTGACCCTGCTTAGCTTCCAAAATCTGACAGGATCAGAAGCCACAGTGCTACAGCTGCAGGTCTCCACGTCCTAACCAGGCCCAACCCTGCCTAGCTTCCAAGATCTGATGGGATCAGATGTAGCTCAGTTGGTAGAGGGCTGCTCTGCAGTCTCTGAGGTCCTGAATTCAATTCCCAGCACCGCAAAAGTGGCAATCCTGAAACAATCAGCCATTGAAAACCCTATAAAGATCACTATGAGTTGGACATGACTTGATGGCACTAAATAACAGCCCATTAAATTAGTGCCTCACTTTTATAGCCTCATTTAACTTTAATTACTTCCCAAATGTCTCACTTCCAAATATTAATCAGATTAAGTTTCCACCCTCTTAAAACCTCAATATGGGGATGAAATTTCAAAATCAGTTTTAATGGGGACATTCAAGTCATAGAAAGATGAAACACTAAAAATTCTGCCTTCTCTGCTGATCTTCAGAGCCACCCTTGAGTTGATGCTGTGGCAGTCCACTCATGCCTGGTGCCACCATATTGTGCTGGTTGACCATTCAGTCAGTTAGATTTGGGAACATCCATGCGGTCAGAGGTGTAAGCCAAGGAAGGAATGGTAGTGTGGTAGGAGTGGGGACATCATGCACTTTGTTGTGTCTTCAATTGCTGCTCAAGCCCAATCCTGTGTAGAAAACTTCTACTGGATCATGAGAAACAATGCAATTCGGTAATTACACTTGGGCACTTTGGAGGAGGGGGCCTGCTCTCTAACGAAGCTCTGCTGCTTATTAGTTATAGGACCCTGGGAAAATTGTTTATCCCCTCTCTGCTTCAGTCTTCTCATCTAAAATAGGAATGATCTCAATAATAGTACTGTCTTCCAGAAATGTGGTGGGGATTAGAGGAGATGTTACAAATGCTTAGAACAGAGCCTGGCACGGTGTGCACACATGCTAAATGTTAGCTGACTTTGTGGCTTGGTGGATCAGATAACCCCTGTCTGTGATGGGCATGTCACAAGGGGACCTGCTGTCTCATGATCAGCCTGCTGTGTTTACTAGTGCCCAGAGCAAGAAGCCAAGACAAGTTTCTCAAAAGAACTGTTAGATGACATAGAGTTTATGGCTTGGCTGCAAAACTGAAGGCCTGTGCTATGATTCTCCTGAAGCTCCATTCAGCAGCTGTGTCTGACACAGGTGCCTCAAGCATGTTGGCTCTCCTGGCTCAGAGGGCTGAGCCTCTTGGACCAGCCTGGAAGCCTTCTCTTGCTTCATGTTGCACTCAAAGTTTGCAGCTTCTCAGATTACCGAGAAATGGCTGAAACAGCATGTCTAAATCTGACCGTTTTATCACTTCTCAGCCTTTTGACTAAGATCAAATATAAATCTGGTTTCCAAAATCCAAGAAGAAGTTCAGGTACCACACTATTGTATGGTATTTCCAACCCTCCGATATAACAGGTATAAACAACATGTTGTTGTTAAGTGCCCTGGAGTCATCTCCAACCCATAGCGACCTTCATAGGGTTTTCAATGGCTGATTGTTTCGGGATTGCCTTGGGAGTAGATTGCCATGTCCTTCTCCCATTTATGTGGAACTGGGAATTGAACCCAGGACCTCAGAGATTGCAGATCGGAGCTCTACCAACTGAGCTAAAGCCTAGCATAAACAACATGAGAACATAGATAATAATATAGTGTTGCTAGCTAGGAAGTGATGATTTCTTTTTAGTTATTGCCTTTGTTTCAAATATCATTTATTTAGCCGAAATATATAGAATTTCAGTTTTAATAATGATTGTGTTTGCTATCCAGCTCACTAAATTCCTGAGACTTTGTCAATTGGCTTTTATGAGTGGGTACCAACTGTCTCTAGCATTATTGATTATAAGATTCAAGGCCATGAGGGATGTTAGGGGCAAAGAATGAAGTAAACAGGTTTTCCAGCCTCCTCCATGGTTATTTCCACCAGGAAGCTCATCACAAAGTCTTCATGGAGTTGGGAAAGCGTCATCACGCAGAGGTGTAGGAGAATTTCTGGTGAAGGAGACTGCATTAGCTCAAGTTGGCGGAGAAACAGGTGTCCAGATGGGATTAGCTGTTGCTGAGTTTAACTGGTGGAAGGATCAGGAAGAAGCAGGGAGAGCCATTACACTGAGCTGCATGTCTATGTTCTGAGAGGAGAGAGGATTTGTGTAAGAAGAATCTTGGACCCCTGCACAAAATAAGTCAAGGTTTCAGCAGCTCAGTGGGGAGTCCCTGAGCTGAAGTTGCCCACAGGAGGAGCCTCAGGTCTTGCCAGAACGCCCCTGCCTGGGTACTTCTGTGGTGTGCCGTCATTAGCTGGGAGTAGCTTCTGGGCAGGCAGCATGGCCTTGGTGTGAGGGTGGTTGAGTTGTGGGGCAAACAGCTGGGGCCATGAGCCAATTGTGCTTGCTACCAGATCAGAGTGGCATAGTTTCAGAGGGTTGGGAGTTTGGGGAAATTGAAGCCATCTACATCTTCCCCATGTTCCCATTTCAGCATTCAGGGACTTAATTCTTTCCCAATCAATGTTGTATCTTTATCTAAGAGATCTGGAAAACCTGTCAATTCAAATGATTATATTTTATTTTAATTTATTTTATTGTTCATATTGGAAATTGAACCCAGGGCCCCACACAGGCTAAGCACATACCCTGCCACTAAGCTATACCCCTAGCCCTGGAACCCCAATTTATAGCTAGCATTTGGAAGCTGAGGTAAAAATAACCTTGGGCTGGGGCTGGCATCTAAAATGAGGTAGGGACAGTCTTGGCGACTGAGACTGACCCTGTGGGATCTGACACTATCTTCAGGTGGATAGTATCAGAAATGAATTGGATGAGAAGACATACAGCTAGTGTTTGCTGAAGAACTGATTGCTTGCTTGGTGTATGGGGAAGAACTCCCACACACTAGGTCACAGAAGGCTTCTGTATTGATGGTGGTGTGACAGCAGAGGGGAAAATGGGCATTTTGTCTTCCCAATGCACATAGAAAGTAGAATGTGCACTTACTGAACTGGATGAGCTAACTAAGGAGATTTTCATACAAAATATTGAAGGTACTGCCTAGTATCTACTCGCTGCTTATAGTTAAATGTAAGAAGAGATATAGAAGCTAAAAGAAGGACAGCTAAGCCAAAAGGAACCAAAATTTTAAGAGTTTTGAAAGTGTCTCTTGGATGGCAAATGATATTTAACTTAAGAAATAGTTTAGAGCAGAGGTCAAATCCAGGACACCTCCAGAAACACAGTCTAGAGATGAGTCTAAGGATATGGCTGTTAAATCTTTTGTTAAGATCTCAGAAAGATCAAAAGTGGTGACACAGAATACTATTTGGTTAGAAAAAAGGCCCTCTAAAAGTTTTAGAGTGCTGCACAAATTTTCTTGATCAAACAATAGACCATGTAAGAAGCTGAAGGATAGTGTTCTTCCTCAGAAGCCTAAGGAAGAAAAAGACTTGTTTTAAAGAGATCTGGAGTTTTGGCTTTCGAATAATGGTGTGGATGCTGTAAGACTCATGGGAGACCTGTGAAGTTTTTCAAAGAATTATATTGGGTAAAAAAACACTGCTGGCTTGGCCTAAAAGGATCAGTTGTTGTTGTTAGGTGCTGTCAAGTTGGTGTCTGACTCATAGCGACCCCATGTACAATTGGGGAAACACTACTGTCAGTACTTCTCTGCTATTCATAGGGTCTTCAATGGCTGATTGTTTTTTGGGAGTGGGTTGCCAGGTCCTTCTCTCAAGCCTGCAGCACCTGGTGCTCCCATGCAGTCTCCCATCCAAGTACTAACCAGGCCTGACCCTGTTTGGCTTCTGAGGTCTAACAGAATAGGATGCCACAATGATATGGCTATAGGCAAAAGGGTCAGAGACCGTGTCAAAGGAAAAGAGCCCTTTCAATCTCCAAAATTTTACTGTCAGAACGCAGCTGAGAGAACTTCTTAGCGGCAAATAGGTCTCCATTGCAGAGCAGATGACTCAGAATACAGAAGAGAACAGAATCAAAGGCCACAGAGAATGATGCTTAGGCAGTAGTTAGAGTCCTAATCAAGAAACTTCCAGCATTTCCTTGGTTGGTTCTCAAAATTGCTATGGAGTGGTGCTTCCTGTGTGCCCCTGATTTCCCCCCTTTGTTGATTATCCTATGACTTGCCTGCCATTTTATGTTGGGTGGGTGTGAAGGAGTTCAGAGAAATTATTTCTTTAATTCACAGGTCTTCAGATTGAGAGAAATGCACTAGAATAACTGTTCTTATGGAATTATACGTAAGTAGACTCATCTGTACCTAAGCCTGATTTAGATTCTAACATTCTGGATTCCAAGCTGTGGTCCCCAACATATTTGGCCAGGGACCAGTTTCAGGGAAGACAGTTTTTCCATGGCCTGGGGTGGGGCAGGGATGGTTTAGAGATGATTCAGGCAGTGGGGAGTGGCTGTAAATACAGATGAAGCTTCCCTCACTTGCTGGCAGCTCACCTCCTGGTATGGGCCCTGGTTCCTAACAGGCCGTGGACTGTACCTGTCCACAGCCCAGTGTTGGGGACCCCTGCTATAAAGGAATGAGGTTTGGATGAGATTTTGTAAGTACATTTTGTACATAAGAGGAATGAAAATTGTTTGTGGATAGAGGGGTTATCCTGGTCTTAAAATACATTCACAAATTCTTCCCTTCAACATGTAGACCTTAATTCTCCTCTTGAGCATATTTAACTCTTTGCTTCTGATGAGTAAAATCTGGTAGAAGTGTGTGATTTCTAAGACTAGGTCATAAGAGGCATTTTGCTTCTTCCTTGCTTGCTCTTGGCTTGCATGCTCTAGGGCAGTCTCTCAGTATAGGCAGTATCGACATTTTAGGCAGGATTTTTATTATTTTTGTTATAAAGGTCTGTGCAGTATAGGCTGTTTAGCAGCATCCCTGGGCTCTACCCACTCCAGACTCACAGAGGTTGAATTGCTATGTCAGGGAGTGTATGCATATGTAAAGCCATTCATGCACACATTTATGCAGTTTGTTTTGTTTTTTAAGGTTTTAGATTTATAGTGCTAAACTGCCTCTAGGAATTGCATCTTTTCCCTCTTTCACAGGTTGAATATGAGTTGCTTTTTCTTAACATCTTTACAAACATTGAGTTTTGTCTTTAAAGAAAAAAAAAACTTTGCCTAGTTGACAGACAGAAGTTGAAGTTGGGCACCATGGTACACACCTGTAATTCCAGTGACTCAGGAGCCCAAGGTAGAAGGATTGCGAATTTGAGGCCAGAGGCTGCTTGCACAATTTAGCAAGACCCTTTCTCAAAATAAAAAATATAAAAAGGGCTGGGAGTGCAACTCAGTGGTAGAGCACTTGCTTAGCATGCACAAAGCCCGGGGCTCAACCCCCAAGTACTAGAGAAAAAAAATTAAAGGATTCTTGTTTAATTTGTATTTTAAAAATTATTGGTGAGCTCGAACATCTCAGAGATGATTTTGGTCTGTTGTTTTCCTTTGTGACTTAGCCACTGTCCCTCTGGGGCACAGCAGTGGAGCGCTTGCTCATAGCCGAGTCGGCAGCACTGCATGCTCTGCACAGAGGAACTGGGACAAAACTCTCCCGGACAGGGACCCAGTGTGAGAATTTTTTCCATTAGAAATTCATTCTTTGTCCTCCCTTTAGATTTACTTTAAAACCTCAGACAAATTCCGGGTATTGGTGACACATCAGCTTTCTTTTTGACAAAGGTTAACAGATAACAATATGTGCAGAGCCAAGAGTTGGTAAATAGCACCAGGAAAGAAAGAATAACGCTGAGAAGAGGAAGAAGACTAGAAACAGGAGGTAGAAGACGCCCCAAATGGTCTTCACCTGGGTTTTATTAGGTCTGTCCTTGTCTAATCTACCTCATTCTTTCTTTTTTTCTTTTTCTTTTCTTTTTTTTTTCCTTTTTTTTTTTTTTTTTTTTTTTTTAACTTTTTGAGACAAGGTCTTGCTAAATTACATAGACTGTCTCTGGTCTTGAACTTGTGATCCTCCTGCCTCCACCTCTGGAGCCACTGGGATTACAGGCTTGCACCCAACCACGCCCGGTTCCCTCATTCTTTCTTAGGAAGTTAACTGTCAATAGAAAGGAAGGAAGGAAAGAAA
>VMDO01035120.1:0-16376 GCA_007922755.1 Pedetes capensis | reverse complement strand
GGTATGATGACTCATCTCCCTTTGGGTAAATTCCCAATAGTGTTATAGCTGGGTCATATGGTAGTTCTATTTTTAGTTTTTTGAGGTACCTCCATATTGATTTCCATAGTGGTTGCACCAATTTACAGCTCCACCAGCAATGTAAAAGTGTTCCCTTTTCCCCGCAGCCTCGCCAGCATTTGTTGTTGTTTGTTTTATTCATCTTGGCCATTCTTACTGGTGTAAGGTGAAATCTCAGCGTTGTTTTGATTTGCATTTCCCTCTCAAGGTATTTTTTAACATCCTTTTTTATTTATTCTGTGCTCAGGTTGTTAAGGATCATGTTGTTTAATTTCTGTGTATTTGTGTGTTTTCCAAGATTTCTCCTATTATTAGTTTCATGTCATTGTGATCTAAAAGGATACCTGACATTATTTCAATACTCTCAAATTTGTTAAGATTTGTTTGTAATCTAATATATGATCTGTCCTTGAGAATGTTCCATGTGCACTTGAAAAGAATGTGTATTTTCTTGTTGTTGGATGAAATGTTCTGTATATGCCTACTAGGTCCAATTGTTCTAAGGTGTTCTTTTTTTTTTTTTTTCTTCATTCAATCACTTACTTTTTAAAGGTATCTTTAAAAAACAGAATGCCTTTTGTAGCCATACACATATTTATCATTTCTAGTGTTCTTCGTTCTCTTTAGATTTTGTGTGGAAATCTAACTTTCTACTTGGTATACTTTACTTTGTGGCAGAGGAATTTCTTTTGTTTAATATGTCTTTAAGTGTTCTTTCAGTGAATTCTCTCGGGTTCTTTTTTGATGTAAAAAAAGTTTGCCTTCATTTTTTAAAGTACCTTTGCATATATACACTCTTAGTTGACAAGGTTTACCATATCTGTCCCAGTAATTTAAAAATCTGTAGTTTCCCAGAAGCATCAGAGCATAATGTGTTGGTCACCTTGTGCATCACTGTGGTAAAAATACCTGACAGAAATAATTTATTGGAGGAGAGATTTGTTGGGGCTCATGGTTCAGAGCATTTCACCCCATAGAGGCAGGACTCACATAGTGGCAATCTAAGCAGCAGGGCATATGGTGGAAGACTTCACATCATGGCAATTAGGCAGCAGAGTGTGCTTGCCAGAATCAAGAGTCTAGGTAAAACTTCCAGTGATCTGTTTCTACAAAGCTAGTCCTACCTCTCAAAGTTCCATAATATCCACAAATAGCCCTACTACCTGTAAACCAATCATTCAAACACATGACCTTTGGGGGACATTTTATATTCAAACCATAATAGATAACATAATTGAGGGAACTCTTGACAATCTAACATAGAGTTGAGAGAGAAGGACTTGGAGAAAATCCACAATTCTGGGCATATCCCTTCATTTTTTAGGATCTCATCTTGAAATGAGATTAATAAAACTGACAGTTACAGGATCAAAGAAAGCATTACAAAATCACAAGCACAATCTCCTGCAAAGAATAGACATTATCAAAAATTATAGATATTATTATGAACATGACTTCTCATTGAGAATTCAGTGGCTAGGAAATCAGAGGCTCCAGATTCTGGCTAATACCTATACTTTCCTTAAAGCTTGTATTAAGCCCACTGTTTTGAGCCAATACTGCTTTGGTGCTTGATTTAAAACCTCTCCATGATTTGGGGTGGTAGGGAGGTGTTTTGTTTTTGTTCTTCTTTCACTGTACTGTGGTTTGAAACCAGGGCCTCACACATTCTAGTCAAGTATTCTTTCACCAAGTTACATCACCAGCCCTTTTTTTAATTTTAATTTTGAGACTTGGGTCTTGCTGTATAGCCCAGGCTAGCCTCAAACCTGTGACCCTCCTCCCTTGGCCTCCTAAATAGCTGGTATTAAAAACATAGGCCACCATGCCTGGCCTCCTCACTGTTTTTATAAAGATCTATTCACATGATTTATTGGAAAGTGTATCCATTAACATTTTTAAATGTTCAATAAACCCCAGCCACAGTAATAAATTAATCTTTGTGCTCAATTTGGCAGCACATACACTAAAATTGGAATGATACAGAGAAGATTAGCATGGCTTCTGTGAAGGATAGCAGGCAAATTCACAAAGCATTCCATATTTTTGAAGAAACTAGAAATTGATGAAACATACCTAAACACAATAAAGGGAAAATGTGAAAAACCTATGGCCAATATCATACTAAATGGGGAAAAACTGAAAGCATTTCCCCTAAAATCAGGAATAAAACAAGGGTGTCCACTGTTTCCATTGCTATTTAATGTAGTAATTGAACAATTAGCCACTGCAATAAGACAAGAGAAAGAAATAAAACAGATCCAAATAGGAAAGGAAGAGGTCAAATTATCCCCATTTGCAGATGATATGATCCTATACTTAAAAGACCCTAAAGACTCCACCAGAAAACTCTTAGACTTGACAAAAATTCTCAGCAAAGTAGGTAGATACAAAATTAACATACAAAAATCAGTAGCTTTTCATTATACCATAATAATTAACCAGAGAAAGAAGCCAGGGAGACAATCCCATTGGCAATAGATTCAAAACAAATAAAATACTTGGGAGTAAACCTAATCAAGGAGGTAAAATGAAAAATTTAAAACACTAAAGAAAGAAATTGAAGAAGACACCAGAAGTAGAAAGGTGTCCCATGCATAATGGAAGAATTAATATTGTGAAAATAATTATGAAAAGTAATCTACAAAATTAATTCAATCCTCATCAAAATCTCAGTGATATTCTGCACAGAAATTATTCAGCACAAAATACCCTGAATCACTAAATCAATCCTGAGCAAAGAACAATGCAGGGTGCATCATGATTCCTGATTTCAAATTACATTACAAAGCTGTAGTAACAAGAACTGCATGGTACTGGCACAAAAACAGACATGTAGACCAATGGAACAGAATAGAGGATCCAGAAATAAATTCATGCAGCTATAGCCACCTGATATTTGACAAAAGTGCCAAAAATGTAAGTTGGAGAAAAGATATCTCTTTCAACAAATGATGCTGGAAGAAATGGGTATCCTCATGTAGAAGACTGAAACTAGATCCCTTTCTCTCACTTTGTACAAAAATTAGCTTAAAATGGATTGAAGACCTTATTGTAAAACTTAAAACTATAAAACTTCTGTATGAAAACATAGGGAAAACACTGTAAGACACAGGCATAGGCAAGGACTTTCTGAATAGGACTCCAATAGAAAAGGAAACATTTGCAAGAATTGACAAATGAGATTGCATGAAATTAAAAAGCACTTACACAGCAAATGACACAATTTTCAGAAAGAGGAGACAATCTACAGAATGGAAGAAAACTTTACCAGTTATACCTCTGACAGAGGATTAATATCTACAATATATAAAGTGCTCAAAAAATTAAGCACCAAAAAAGCAAAGTATCCAATTAAACAATGGGCAAAACAATTGAACAGAGATTTCTCAAAAGAAGAAATACAAATGGCCAACAATCATAGGAAAAACTGTTCAACATCCTTAGCCATCAGGGAAACACAAATCAAAACTATACTGAGATATCATCCCACCCCAGTCAGAATGGCTGCCATCAACAAAACAAACAACAACAAATGCTGATGAAGATGCCAGGAGAAAGGAACCCTTATACACTGCTGTTGGGAATGGAGATTGATACAGCCACTATGGAAATCAGTATGGAGGTTCCTCAAAAAACTAAAAATAGAACTACCATATGACCTGGCTATACCACTCATGGGTACGTAGTCAAAGGAATACAAGTCAATATACCATAGAGATACTTGCTCACCCATGTTTATTCCAGCATTATTCATAACAGCTAAGATATGGAATCAAGCTAGGTGTCCATCAATAGTTGAGTAATAAGGAAATTGTGGTGTATATATACATGATACAGTTTTATTCAGCCATAAGGAAGGATAAAATTATGGCATTTGCTGGAAAACGATTGGAACAAATATATTTTAAGTGAAATATGCCAGACATAGAAAGATAAACATTGCTTGTTTTCTGTCATGTGTGGATGATAGTCTTTAATATATATTCATTATTAAAACAAATAAGGTCATGAAGTAGAAGGGGCTTATGTAGGGAAATATAGTAGTCTAAAGAAAAGGGAGAGGGGCAAGAAGAAAGGGTAACAGAAGAAAGGAAAGGAAATATCACATATGTTACCTTATGGCAAAATTGGGTTGTACATATATAGATAGATGTACAAGTAGAAGGAGGACCACTATTGGGGAGGGAGGGAATGGAGCAGGGTGGTCATGAGAGGGTAAGGGATTACATGAACATTAGCAATTTTCAAGGAAATGTATGTATGGAAATGTCATAATGAGACCCATTAAGTTGTGCATTAAAAATTACAAAAAAATTAATCTTAATAAATTCACAGCAGAAATGATTTTGCTTGCACAATCATATGTCTCTCCTGATGCCTATTGTGGGAAATGATGATGTGTGTGGAACTGTGAACTGACTAAAGACAAGGAGGAAAGGCATTGTAAGTGCCTTCTTCATTCATCATCTGAGGAATCAGCACCCAGTAACTAAGCCTCAGTTTCTCACTTTAGAGGGCAATGTGTAATATGATGCTTCTTAAGCCTGTCATATCCACAAATGTTGCCAAGTTGGACAACTACCTATATTGTTGTTTTTAGGTGCTGTCAAGTTGAGTCTGACACATAGCGACCCTATGTACAGCAGATCGAAACACTTCTCAATTCTGTGCCAGGCACATGATCTTATTTATATTTAAGCCCATTATTGCAGACACTGTGTCAATCCATCTGGTGGAGGGTTTTGCTTTTTTTGTTGTTGAACTGTCACTCTCCCAAACATGATGTCTTTCTCTAGGGATTGATCTCTCCTGACTACATGTCCAAAATATGTAAGATGAAGTCTAGCCATCCTTGCTTCCCAGGAGCACTCTGGTTGCACTTCTTCTAGGACAGATCTATTGGTTCTTCTGGCAGTCCACGGTATATTCAATACTCATCTCCAGCACCATAATTCAAAAGCATCAATTCTTCTCCTGTCTCCCTTGTTCAATGTTCAGCTTTCACAACCATATGATGCAACTGAAAATAGCATGGCATGAGTCAGACACACCTTCGTCTTCAATGGGACCTCTTTGCTTTTCAATACTCTAAAGTGATCTTTTGCCACAGCTTTTCCTAGAACAATGCGTCTTTTGATTTCTTGACTGCTACTTCCGTGGGTGTTAATTATAGAGCCAAGCAAAGCAAAATCTTGGACAACCTCAATCTTTTCTCCATTTAGTGTGAAGTTGCATACTGGCCCAGTCATAAGGATTTTTGTTTTGTTGATGTTTAGTCACAACCCATATTGAAGGCTGTGATCTTTGATCTTCATCAGTAAATGTTTTAAATCTTCTTCACTTTCAGCAAGCAGATTTGTGTCATATGTATAACGCAGGTTGTTAAAGAGTCTTCCTCCAATCCTGATGCCACATTCTTCCTCATAAAGTCCAGCTTCTCAGATTATTTGCTCAGCATATAAATTGAAGAGATATGGTGAAAGTTTATGGCCCTGACGCACACCTTTCTCAACTTTAAACCAGGCTGTGTTTCCTTGTTCTACTCAAACAACTGCCTCCTGGTTCACATACAGATTCCTCATAAGTACAATTAGGTGCTCTGGTATTCCAATTTTCTGGAGTGTTATCCAGAATTTATTATGATCCACACAGTCAAATGCCTTTGCATAGTCAATAAGACATAGATAGACATCTTTCTGATATTTTCTGTTTTTGGCTAATATCTACCTAACATCAGCAATGATGTTTCTGGTTCCCCCCCCTTCTGAATCCCACTTGATTTTCCAGTAATTCCCTGTCTCTATACTGCTGCAGTCACTTTTGAATGATCTTTAGTAAAATTTTGCCTGCATGTGATATTAATGATATTGTCCAATAGTTTCCACATTTAGTTAGATCCCCCTTTTTGGGGAATAGACACAAATATGGATCTCTTCCAGTCAGTTGGCCAAGTAGCTGTTTTCCAAATCTGTTGGCATAAACGTTAACACCTCCAGTGCTACATCTGTTTGTTGAAACATCTCTATTGATACCCCATCAATTCCTGAAGCCTTGAGTTTCACCAGTTCTTTCAAGGTAGCTTCTACTTTGTCCTTCAATACCATTGGTTCCTCTTCATATACAACCTCTTGGAATGGTCATCTACCAATTTTCTTTTGTATAATGACTCTGTGTATTCCTTCCATCTTCTTTTGATGTTTCCTGCATCTTTAATATTTTCCATGTAGAATTTTTCACTACTGCCACTCAGGGCTTGAATTTTTTCTTCACTTCCTTAAGCTTGAGAAACACAGAGCATGTTCTTCCCTTTTGGTTTTCTGCCTCCAGCTCTTTGCACATGGCATCATAATATTTGTTTTTGTCTTCTGGAGCTGCCTTTTGAAATCTTTCGTTTAGATCCTTAACTTCATCATGTCTTCCTTTTACTTTAGCTGCTTGACATTTAAGGGTGAGTTCTAGCATCTCTTTTGACATGTAATTTTGTCTTTTTTTTTCTTGCCTTTTTAATAACTTTTTGCTTCCTTCTTGAATGATATCTTTTATGTCATGCCACAACTCATCTTGTCTCTTATCATTTGTGTTTAATGCATTAAACCTATTCTTGAGGTGGTCTCTGAACTCAGGTGGGATGTACTCAAGGTCATACCTTGGCTCTTGTATACTTGTTCTAATTTTCTTCAGCTTCAGTTTGAACTTGGATGTAAGAAGTTGATAGTCTGATCCACAGTCAGCACCTGCTCTTGGTTTGACATTTGATATAGAGCTTTTCCATTGTCTCTTTCCACATATGTAGTCAATTTGATTCTTGTATGTTCCATCTGGTGAAGTCCATGTGTATAGTCTCCGTTTATGTTGTTGAAAAAATGTATTTGCAATGAAAATGTCATTGGTCTAACAAAATTCTATCATTTGATCTCCAGCTCCATATCTGTCACCAAGACCATATTTTCCAACTAGTGAGCCTTCTTCTTTGTTTCCAACCTTTGCATTCCAGTCACTAGCGACTATCAGTACGTCTGATAGTTTGATCTATTTCAGATTGCAGAAGCTGATAGAAATCTTCACTTTCTTCATTTGTGGCCTTAGTGGTGGGTGCATAAATTTGAACAATAGTCATATTAACTGGCCTTCCTTGTAGATGTATGGATACTATTCTATCACTGACAACATTGTATTTCAGGAAAGATCTTTAAATGTCTTTTTTGATGATGAATGCAACCCCATTTCTCTTTAGCTTGTCATTCCTAGCATAGTAGACCATATGATTATCTGACCCAAAATGGCCTATGCTGGTCCATTTTAGCTCACCTGATGCCTAGAATGTCAATGTTTATGCACTCCATTTCTCTTTTAGTTATTTCTAATTTTCTTAGATTCATACTATATACATTCCATGTTCCAATTATTAATGGATGTTTACAGTTGTTTCTCCTTATTTTGAATGGTGCCACATCAGAAAATGGAGGTCCCTGGGGCTTTGCTCCATTTCCATCATCATAGCAGACTCTACTTTGAGGAGGCAACTCTTCCCCAATAGTCTTTTGAGTGCCTTCCAACCTGGGGGGCTCATTTTCCAGCACTATATTTGGCAGTGTTTCTTTGCTATCCACAGGGTTTTCAATGGCTAATTGTTTCTGGAGTGGTTCACTGGTGCCTTCTTCCTAGTCTGTCTTAGTATGGAAGCTCAGCTGAAACCTGTCCACCATGGGTAACCCTGCTTGTATCTGAGATACAAGTGGCATAGCTTTCAGCCTCATCGCAACACACAAGCTTCCACAGTGCAGCAAACTGACACACATGTGGGGGACTA
Source organism: Pedetes capensis (assembly GCA_007922755.1). Taxonomy (NCBI): domain Eukaryota; kingdom Metazoa; phylum Chordata; class Mammalia; order Rodentia; family Pedetidae; genus Pedetes; species Pedetes capensis. Next base: position 8,503 of record VMDO01035120.1, on the reverse strand, counting down.
CCTATATTACTACTTAGCCAAATAACTCTTCTAAAATAAATGTAGATCTAGTACCCCACAAAAACATCTAATTTCTTATGGCTTGCACTAACACAAACTCTTCCCAGCCCTGTGTGAGATCCAGGGCTTGTTCTGCCTATGCCTCTGCAGTAGTTCAAGTCATTACTTGATCAAGACTTGAGAGGATCCCTCTATATTTACCTAGAGCCTGCTCTCCATGCATTTCTCTTCTTCCAGTCCTCTGACCCACAAATTTTAACTGTCTTGCTCTTCGCAAACTCCAAACTGTCTCTGCTAACCTCAGTGAAATGTGCAGGCTCTGCTCAGGTTGCCTCTTCCTGCAATGAACTCTGGATATTCTCTCCATGCAGCAAGAAGGGGACATAAATAAATTAAGGTCCTTCTTATCTGTTTTCTCTCTGGAGTCACTGTCCTATGCTGTCTATTGTTCAATGTCAGAAAACCACTGTTTCATGTATTTTCCCAGTTTTCTAGTTGCTTAACAGGAACAAATCAATTCAAGCCCAGTTACAACATCAAAACCATAAGCAGAAGTCTGAAAGAAAGAAATTAAGCAACCATACAACATTATTATTTATCTCTAAAATCTTAACAAATCTATGAAGCAACTGCCAAATAGGTAAATTTTGCACAATTACGTGACACAAGGTAACAATACCAAAAGGAAGTATATCAGTACATGTTACCAGCACATAAACTTTTAATAAAACTTTTGTTTATAAAAGCACCAAAACATAAAGTACTTTGGAATGAATGTAACAAAAGGTATGTAACACTTCTACATTGAAAACCATAAAACATAAAACATTGCTGAGGGAAATTAAATAAGGCCAAAATAGAGTTGTACCCTATTTAGGGATGATAAGACTCTATATTGTTAAGGTGTCAGTTTTCCCAAAATTTATCTATAAATTTACATCAATCCTAACTGTAATCTTAGCAAAATTTTTTAAGAGAATATTGACAAGTTGACTGGACACAGTGGCTCATGTCTGTAATACCAGCAACTCTGGATGCTGAGGCAGAAGGATCACAAGTTCCAGACCAGAGGCAGCCAGAGTAACTTAGCAAAACCCTGACTAAAAATAAAAAATTAACTTAAAAAATGGCTTGCAGTGCAGCCCAGTGGTGGAGCATTTGAAAAGTATGTGTGAGGCACTGGGTTCAACAAGGACAAAAAAAAAAAAAACCCACAAAGGAAAGGAAAGAAAATTTATGAGTTGGTTCTGAAATGTATACAGACATTCAAGTATAGAGCATGCATGTGTAGAGTACCCAAAACAATCTTGAAAAAGCAAGGAAGACTTACAGTGCCTTTCTTCAAGACTTATATAACTACAAGAATCAAGACAGTATGACATTAACATAATAATTAACAAAGATATCAAAAGAACAGAATTCAGTCTAAAACAGTACCACATTTATACAACCAATGGAGTTTTGACAAAACTCCAAAGCAATCGAGGGAGAAAGAATAGTCAATAAATGTAACCAGAAGATATCCACAGGGAAAGAAAAACAATGAAGTTTGACCCAAACTCAACCATACATAAAAATTAATTCAAAATATATAACAGACATAAACAAATAAGACAAAACTATAAGACTTCTTAGAAGCATAGATAGAAACCAAATGTTCATGAAAAGAAGAATGGACAAATGACATGAGGGGTATTTATCCAGTGTAATACTGTTATTGTTGTTAGGTACCATTGAGTTATGTCTGACTCACAGTAACCCTATGTACAACAGAACAAAATACTCCCTGACACTGTGCCATGCCTGGCACTATGTCAGTGCTTCTCTGCTATTCACAGGGTTTTCAATGGCTGATTGTTTCAGGAATGGGCTGCCAGGTCCTTCTCCCATTTTATGTGATGCCAAGGATACAAGCCAGGTCCTGAGAGAGCACACAGCAGCACTCTACCAACTGAGCTAAACCCCAGTCCAATCTAATACTACTCAACCAAAAAAAAAAAAAAACCTGCTAGTGGTACATGCAAGAATGGAATTTCATAAATACTCAGTTTAACAAATCAATCAGATGCAAAAATACATAGCATATAATTTGATTTAATAAAGTTCTAGAATAGGCAAAACTGATATGTGGTGAAAAAATTAAAATAATTGCCTATAAGGTTAGGAGAAACCAGTAAAAAGCCACATGAAGAGATTTTCTTGGGTGATCAAAATCTTATAAATTTCATTATAGGGTGATAAGGTTACGCATTTGACAAAATTCATTGAATTGCATACTTATGAGTTGTGCTTTTCATGGTTTATAAATTTTATCTCAATATTACTCCAACATACATCTGTATCGAAACACCACCTTACCCCATTAAAATGTACAATGTTTAAGTTTTTATCTACAAGTTACCTTTTTTTTAAGTTAAAAGAAAAACTACACTGTCCTCAATCTATCCTCTCAGGAAATTGCTGCATAGCCAGTGGTCTAAACTGCCGTGAAAGTGTAAATGGGTTTTAACACCACCCAAACCACATGGCTTTGACAAAGGGGCATGTGTTTATTAACTACTGTGTCTGTTATAAGTCTGTTACAGATGTCTAGATTGAATAGAAAGAGTAAATCGCATCTCCTTTCTCACCATAGGCACCATGCATATTGCTTTCTCTATGCACAATAGAGCCTGTAGACATACCACTGTGCCATCCAATCCCATCAGATCTCAGAAGCTAAGCAGGTTTGGGCCTCATTAGTACTTGGATGGGAGACAGCCTGGGAACACCAGGTGCTATAGGCTGGGGAAAAGGACCCGGCAACCCACTCTTCCCAAAAGATCAATCAGCCATTGAAAACCCTATGAATAACAGAGAATCACTGACAATAACGTTTTGTCTGTTGTACATAGGGTCACTGTGAGTCAGACACCAATTTGACGGCACCTAACAACAACATACACAACAAAATGTTAAAGCAAAGGCCTAGTGTGAATCTGCAGGAAGGTGGAACTGGTTGGAAACAACTCCTTGATTCTACAACTGTTTTTTGAAAGTATATTCTCTCCCTGATCTGGTAGAAAGCTCCCAAAAGTAGTGTCTACTGTCTTTGTTGCTGTTATTATTGATCTTGTTACTATTGTGGGCAGACAATTTTTTACCAATAATGAAATTATGAAAAATTTAACTAAATGCTATACAATTCATTTCCTTAAATTTTCATTTCAAGGAAATAAATTCTATCTCAACAGCAAAAATTGGAACTTCAAACAAAATTGAGCTTAAATTAGCAGGCTTGCTTTGCCAGTGCTCCTTTCAGCATTTGCTCTTGTGTGAACAAATATAAAGTGCAGTTATATTGGGTATAATGGGAACTTGGCTCATGCTTAGAAATATATAGAGTTTTCTTAGTTCTGCTGAGAGGGACTAAAGCAATGACACACAAGCAGCAATAAACACAACTGGTAATCAAATCCTTGTTTCTCAATTCTATTCTCCACTAAAGAACTCAATGGAGAAAAGCCTGATGCTGGGGTAATAAAAGTATTTTTAAAAAAAATTTTTTGACAGGGTCTCACTGTATAGCCCAACTGGTCCAGAATTCACTATGTAGACCAGGATGATAATTTGTTTTTTGTTTTTTATTGTATATATTTGAGGTGTACATGACTTGAGATGTAAATAGTGAACTGATTAGTCAAGCAAACTAGCATAACTGTCACCACATGTACTAACTTTATTTCTTTTCATTTCTGTTTCTTTATCTGTCTCTGTCTCTCTCTTTCTCCTTCTCTACTTTTTGCAGAGGGCCTAAAATCTACACTCATGGCAAATGACTAGCATACAATACATCATTATGCATTAGCATTAGGCATTAGAAACTAGACTTATACTTCCTATATAACTGCAACTTTTTACCCTTTGACCTACATCTTATTTCCTCTGTTCTGCCCCTGGTAACCCCCTTTCTACTTTGTATGCATTTTTTTTTATAGTACTGGGAGTGTTGAACTTAGGGCCGCACAAATGCTAGGCAAGTAGTCTACTAATGAGGCACGCTCCAGCCCCTTTTTTATTTTTATTTTTGTGGAGAGAGGATCTCAACAAAGTTGTGCAGGCTGCCTCTGACCTTGAACTCAGGATTCTCCTGCCTCACCCTCCCCACACACTGGGATTATAGTTGTGCACCATGGTGCCCGCTGTATGTAATTTTTTTAATTGATTTTTAAGATCTTACATACAAGTGAGATCATGCAGTATTTTTATTTCTGTGTCTGGTTTATTTCTCATAGGTTAATGTCCTCCAAATTTGTCCATATTGAAAAGCATGGGACTAAACATCTCATGTGCCTGAAAGTAAAAAGTAAATTTAAAAAATGATGTGGACATATGAAAAGAAGAAAGGAGCCACCATAAAGAGACTCCCACTGGCTGATCAACAATGGCCCTTTGCCATAGACCATGACTACAGCCTAGGATCCAGGGCTTCTCAAAGGCGGGTTGAGGAGTCGATGGTGGGTAACAAACACAGCAGCTCGGAGGCAATGTGGATCTGTTCCATTTATTGTTTGGATAGCTCATTTTTTATACAATCTTTTTAGGCTTAGGTCATGCAAGTAGTAAGAATACGTGCAGTTTTACATACACCTGGCAGTCATAATAGCAGTGGAGGGTCAGGCTGACCAGAACAGCAGCCTTTACTCTTTTTCTCCAGCTGGGAATCAAGGTCTGCCTTTAGATAGATAAGCACCTCCCTGTGTTAAAATTGTCAAGGAGGCTTTTGTACTGTGGGAACAGGCTTATATACATATACACACATACATATATACATATACATATATACATATATACATATACATACATACATACATACATACATACATACATACATATACATATACATATATATATATGTGGAGGCAACTGAGCCCCACATAGACAGAATGCTCCTTTTCGGCAAAGCCTAGTGGCACAATTAGCCACAAGCAGAGCAGTTTTCAGTGCAATCGCAGCACATGGTCAGTCCTGCTACAGATTACCTCTGGGGCAGTCGGATATCATCCCACCCACAAGAAGATATGGTCTTCCCAAGCGGGCAGAAAGCCCTGCAATAAAAAATTCCATGATAGCAGCCATATTCCCCCCATGCTGTAGGTTTTGGGGAGGAAATTTCTGATTTAGGGAATTGGCACCCGAACTACGTGGGACAGGGAGAATTCCAGGGAGGACCCCACAGGTTCCACTGCCTCTCCAACAATACAATAGACACAGAATATTTTGTGGAACAGTCTCTTTGGGCACTTGGTGTCCCACTTAAACCCAGGACATTGTGGAACAATCTGCCATATCTACACAACAATAAGACAGACGGATACTGTGGATTGTGTGAAAACACTGCAAGTTCTGTAAGGAGCACTGCATCCTGCAGTATCGTCTTCACCCAGTGGAACTGGGTGTCCACAGTTCAGATTCCACCTGCAAGAACATACAAGTGCCTTTTTTTTTTTCTGTATGGGAGTTTGTACCCAGGGTCTTGCACCTGCTTGCTTTGTGGGTGCTGGACTAACATGCTGCACCCCCAGCCCATATTTTTTGCTTTTTGAAACAGGATCTTCTTGGTTGCGCAGATCTCGGGCTTGCAAGCCTCCTGCCTCCACCCCCTGAGCTGCTGGGATTCCAGGCATGCACCACTACACCTGACTACAAGTGTTTTTATATGTATGTGAGAGCGTGTATGCGTGAGGTCTAGAATTTTTTTTTTTATATGGGGGTTTGAACCCAGGGTCCTGTGCCTGCTTGCTTTGTAGGTGCTGGACCACCAAGCTGCACCCCGGGACCATATTTTTTGCTTTTTGAGACAGGGTCTCATTGGGTTGCACAGAACTCAGGCTTGCATTCCTCCTGCTTCTGACCCCCAAGCCACTGGGATTGTAGGCATGCACCACCACACCTGACTAAAAGTGTTTTTTATATATGTGTGGGAGCATGTATGTGTGAGACTTGTTTCTTTTTTTTCTTTTTTCTCTTTTTCCTTCCTATTTTTCTTCCTTTCTTCTTTTACTCCCTTCCCTTTTTCTATTCTCCTTGTCTATTTCTTAAGCTACATATGTGTCTTTGTTTTAACCATTTTTCCCTTAAATCTTAACCTTAATTTTAATTTTGACAGTAATTTCTATTAGCCTCTGTCCTCTACCTCCTCTTTCCCCTTCTTCTATCACCAGATACCCCCTTTCTCACCCCACAGAAGAGAAACAAAATCTATCTCCTCCCTAACCCCTACCCCCCTTGGACTTGGGCTGGTGGATTAAAGGGACAACCACACAAACCAAATAGCCGAGAATATACCCAGCTTATAAACTCTAATAAGCACCAGAGATTCAGCACCACACAATCTCAAAGGAATAACAGAGGAAGGAGTTCTGCATAATCAGGAGAGACAAATTCTATTTCCCAGACCATATTATGGGCAAACAAAGTAAACCTACAAAAAAACACAAAGGGGCAGGATGGATCTGAAGGCTCCATAGATCATAGCCCCCCAACAAATAACTCCAAGGGCTCTCAATTCTTAGAGATCTCTGATTCGGAGTTCAGAGTCATGGTTATAAATATGCTAAGAGAAATAAAGACAAATACCACAAACATACTGCAGATACTTGAAAGGAATTTCTCTCACTTGGAAGCCGTTCTGTCATCCCAGTTGGAAATGATAAGGAAAAAACAAGCCGCTTTGCTTGATACTCAATCCAAACTACCAGAATTGAACATGGCTAAAGAATCCTTTTCAAAAGGGGAGGTAGGGAAGATAAGAATGAGATCAATATAAATGGACTAGAAATCCCATGTAATTGTTCTAACAAGATAAAAACAAAGACCACTACAGGAAAAGTTTCTATCTTAAACAGAAATGGAACCCAAGGACATATAGAAAAATACTACATAGTAAGAGATAGAGAAGACTTGGGTGGGAAACTTAGATGGGAAGGGGAGAGAGGGGGAAACATAGGGGAGGGTAAAGGGTAACCTATATGAATAATGTTTATCAAATTGCATATATGAAAATTGTCACAATGAAAAGCATGTCAAAATGAATCACATTATGATGTACACTAAAAATTTCTAAAAAAAAAAAAGAATCCGTTTCAACAAGAATGGACGAATCTGAGCTGAGGATCTCTGGGGCAGAAGATGGCATAAATGAGCTGAAACACAAGCAATTAGAAATGGAGTCAATGGTAAAGGTTTTAAAGAAAGATTTCCAAGAGAACTCAGATAGAATAAAAAAAGAAATATAAGAATTCTGGGCATTCCTGAAGGAGAAGAAAGAATCACTGGAGGCCCTCACAACCTAGTAAATGATATCCTCAAGGAAAACTTCCCAAAGATAGCACATGAAATGGATGTATACACGGAGACTTTCAGGACTCCTTTGAAGGCTGACTCAAATAGATCATCCTCAAGATGCGTCATTGCTCGACTGCTGTCGTTAGAGACCAGACATGCTATTCTGCAAGCAGCAAGACAGAAGCCCCTTATTACTTATAAAACAAAGCCAATTAAAATTACTGCAGACTTTTCCATATCAACATTGAAAGCTAGAAAGGAATGGACACAGGTGATTCAAATATTAAAAAAAAATAAACAATCTCCAGCCTAGATTAATATGTTGTTGTTGTTGTTGTTGTTGTTGTTGTTGTTAGGTGCCATTGAGTTGGTATCTGACTCATAGCAACCCTCATAGGGTTTTCAATCGCTGTTTCCGGATTGCCTTGGGAGTGGATTGCCGGGTCCTTCTCCCATTTTTGTGATGCTGGGAATTGAACTCAGGACCTCAGAGACTGTAGCACAGCACTCTACCAACTGAGCTAAATCCCAGCCCAGATTAATATATCCAGAAAAATTATCTTTGATAATAGATGAGGAATATAAGACATTTAATGACATTGAAGCTTTTAAACGATATGTAACCACCAAACCAGCACTGGAGAGGATTGTAAATCAATTACCACATCCAGAAGAGTTAAGACAACCCTACAAAGGAAGTTAAAGAACTGGTTAGCTGAGATGAGTGCAACCCGAGAAAGGACCAAAACAAACATGAATCATAAATCAGTAATAGGTAATGATTGGATATATAACAATAAATGCTCCTCAATAATCTCTATTAATGTAAATGGTCTTAACTCATCAATTAAGAGACAGAGATTGGCTAATTGGATGAAAAAACACAAACCATCAATATGTGGTATTCAAGAAACTCATCTAACTCACAAAGACGGGAATAAACTGAGAATTAAGGGCTGGAAAAATGTATCTCTAGCAGGGGGGAACAAAAGAAAGCAGGTGTGGCAATTTTAATTTCAGATAGATTAAATTTCACTCCAAAACTAATTAGAAGAGATAAGGATGGTCACTACATTTTAATACAAGGAACAATCGATCAAGAATCAATAATGCTCCTTAATATCTATGCCCCAAACATAGGAGCTCCTAGCTTTATAAGACAAACCTTATGGAATAT
>VMDO01035119.1:0-16387 GCA_007922755.1 Pedetes capensis | reverse complement strand
AGAAAAAAAAAAAAAAGGTAAGAATGGTGTCAATATAAATGGTCTAGAAAATGCATGCAATTGTTCTGATGAGATAATAAGAAAGTTCGCTACAGGAAAAATTTCTATCTTAAACAGAACTGGAACTCAAGTACATATAGAAAAATATTACCAAGTAAATGATAGAGAAGACTTAGATGGGGAGGGTGGGGAGGAAGCATACAAGAGGGTAAGGGGGCACCTATATGAATAATGTACATCAAAATTCATATATGTAAATGCCACAATGAAAATCATGTCAGAATGAATCACATTAAGGTATACATTAAAAATGTCCAGTAAAAAAACCCTAAAAAAAATCTAATCAAGGTGAAAATCAAGATTGACCATTATAATTATTATTATTTATTAGTCTCGGTAACATTTGTATTTTCATCAGAATTTTTAGAAAAAGATAGAAAATATTTCATTAATAATATTGACAAGCTGGATATGGTGGCATGTGTCTGTAATTCCAGGACTCAGGAGGCAGAGGCAGGAGGATTTCAAGTGCAGGTCAGTTTGGTCTACATAGTGAGTTCAAGGGCACTCTGGACTACATAGGAGACTGTCTCAAAAATAATAATAATAACAATAAGGTAAAACAAAACAAAAATCAGCAAACGAATGAAATGAGTGAAGATTTGTGTGAGCTCAATAAATATTCTTACCTTAAAGAATATTGCTGACTTTTGATAGTCTGGCTGCTGGATATCTCAGGAAGTCCTTGTTTTCTTCAAATTTATTCATTCTGTATAACTGTATTAAGCTAGACAGGGAATAAGGGAGACAGGAGAAGAACTAATGTTTTTGAATTATGGTGCTAGGCACACCTATTGAATATACCATGGACTGCGAAAAGAACCAATAGATCCATCAAAGAAGTGCAGGCAGAATGCTCCTTAGAAGCAAAGATGACTAGATTGAGTTGTAACGTACTTTGGACAAGTTGTCAGGAGGGACCAATCCCTGAAGAAGGACATCATGTTTGAGAGAGTGTTGAATCAATTAAAAAAGGAAGACCTTCAACTAAATGCATTGATACAGTGTCTGCAAGAATGGATTTAAATATAAAAAAGAGTATGTGCATGCCACAGTGTTGGGGAGTGTTTCGTTCTGTTGTACATAGAGCCACTATGAGTCAGATCAGACTTTATGGCACCTAACAACAATAAAAACGACATATGAATTATATTTCAATAAAGTAAATGCACACACAACTGTACTGTGTACTCTTCTATGTGCAGGCCACTGAGATAGACACAAGAGTAAGGTAAACCATGCACAGTTCCTGTTCCAGAATGTGAATGAAAGCTGCTCTGAGATTAGGTCATATCTTTCATCACCATGTCACACATCCCTAGAGCAGACTTCAGCTTCCAAAGTAGGAGGTGCTTGAATGAGTTGTGGTCAAGAATGAGCCAAGATCTCCCTCTATGAACCACGTGATAGATGTTCTTGCCGCAGGGAACCCACAGAAAAGTCTTCTCACACATCCTTTCTTTTCCTGGCTTGGTGTCAGGGTGCCCCTGTCCTGTCAAGAGTCTGCTTAGTAAGAGTTTGGGAAGTAGTTAATATGGGAACAGAGATGGTAAAGAACAGAAGACTAAAATACAATTTCTACAGGTGTGGTGGCAGGTTGGAGGCATTGCATAAGAAGTGGAGAAAATAAATTTCCTATCACTTGGATTTGAAACTTCATACATGCCTAGTTCTACACTGATGCAAGACTGCGGAAAGCTCTAGCAAACATCTCCTTGCCAGTATGTAGCTACCTCTTCCATCCTCAATCCCCTATGGCTTAGAAATGCTGAAGCATGAGTATAAGTTTTCTATCACTTTATTTGTTGTTGTTGTTGCTGCTGTTGCTGCTGTTTATTTCTTTGTTTTTGATAGAAGAAAGAAAAATGGTAATTTTAGGGCAAAATTAAATAAAATACAGTTTGAAGTAAACAGCTGGGGCAACAAAGATTAATTTTAGACCAGCTACTATTTTGGCTTGATTAAACTCCAATTTAGAAAAAAAAAGTAAACAAGTAGGCCCTTAAGAATAATAAATCATTGGCAAGGATGAGATATCTTTTTTCCATACCAAGGAAGGAGTCCAGAGCTGGGAATTACTTGAGAAGCATGGGTCTCAGACAGTCTTAATATTGGTCTATGACCTTGGATAAGTTGCATAACCTCTCTGTTCTCTGTCTGCATCATCCGTTAAAGTAAACCATATGATCTTTATGATCTCCTCCACCTTGGACACCCTATCTTCTATGAAATGTAAGAATTTAACAGCACAGCTCTTAGAGCTATTTAGATTACTAGGTGGATTTTTCTTCCCAAGTCTCATCCAATTTATCAACATGTAGTTATTATAGAATGTTGGGCACATATTTCAAACTCTAGGTCTTGCCTTTCCAAATCCTTAACCTACATGATTCCTAAGACTGATATATTGTTTCCAACCAGCCATTGTATTTGGTGGCTCACAAGTCATTTTCTCATATAGTATTTTACTTGATTATTATTGTTACCCGGGGGCTGGGACTTAGCTCAGTTGGTAGAGCGCTGCACTGCAGTCTTTGAGGTCCCAAGTTCAATTCTCAGTACCGCAAAAATGGGAGAAGTACCTGGCAATCCACTCCCAAGGCAATCCTGCAACAGTCTGCCATTGAAAACCCTATGAGGGTCGCTATGAGTTAGATATCGACTCGATGGCACCTAACAACAACAACAACATGAAGTATTATTTTTACATTTTATATAATAGAAAAATGAGCTCAAAGAAGTGCTCTATATTCCATCATGATAAATGGTATATGTGGGACTCAGGCAAAGATTTTGACTTTCATGTTACTTCTTTTATTCTGTGTTATGTGATGATCTTGGTTAATATGGAAAGTAGTATGGATCCTTGGTTAAGAAAAGCTGTGAATTGAAATATTTTTTGTTATCTATTGCCAAAGCCTTGGCAATACCTGTTCTAGTAGAATGAACTGGCTGCCACTCATCCAGGGAAGACTCTGACCAAAAGAAACCTATAGCCATTACTCCAATAACAGCATTGAGTCAGATCATAGCTAATTCCTCTCCTTTCTTCCTTATCTTGTAAATACCTTAGCAGCATGTGTGCATTACCCAAGCCAAAACTCCAGCAAATTTTGGCTGATTTTATCATATTTTCCATATTTAAAAGTCAGTTATCTTATAAATTCTCCCTTGGAAATATCTGAAATCCATTTTCCTCATCTATACCCGTTGCCAATTCCTAGGGTCAGCTCAAATCACTTGATCTCCCCGACTCAAGCACTATTGGCATGATTCCATTTAACATATACCACTGATCACTTTCCAGATCAGGGCTTTATATGATTCTTCTTTTAAAGAACATCTAATCCATATCCAGGCTGGGATTTAGCTCAGTTGGTAGAGTGCTGCTCTGCAGTCTCTGAGGTCCTGGGTTCAATTCCCAGCATCGCAAAAAGGGGAGAAGGACATGGCAATCCATTCCCAAGGCAATCCCGAAAAAGTCAGCCATTGAAAACCCTATGATGGTTGCTATGAGCCAGACACAACTCTATGGCATCTAACAACAACAACAATCCATATCCACTCTCACCCGGTGAGCTTCCCCAAATCAAACTCTATATCATGACATTAACGTCCTTCCCCAATCAGCTTCCACTTTAAGTGCTCTGGCCTGATCTTTTCATTATCCCCAACCTTCACCTTATGGTGCTCAGTTAACCCCAGGAGAGAAGATGTAGAATGAGAAGAGAAGAAATTAAATGGTTTAATTTTAGAAGCATCAATAGTTGAATGTTAATTGAAAGAAAAGAAATGAGTTAGTGGAACTGAGGTAGAAAAACCTAAGAGACAAAAGGTACTGGATCAGTTAAGCAATGATATGGAGGGAATTCTTTAGAAAATATATGAGCATAGCTGAAATGTTCTTCATAGGATAAAGGAGCTTCAGAGAGCACAAAGGATTGGGGAATAGGAGAATGGCCAGATAAAGGAAAGAGCTCAACTGAAAGGAAACAGAGCTTTGGAACAGACAGCTCAGTGGATCTCAGGGATAGAAAAGGAACAGAGGAATATGATTGGATCTCACCTCAACACCAAGGTGTGGTTGAAATCTGATTAATAAGATTCTCATAAATGAGTTATCTGCAATTGGTAATTCATTCATTCAGCAAGGACTTCCCAGTGCTTGAGATTACAGTAATGTGAGAGTAATGTAAGATTACAGTAAGACCTCAATTACAATGACTCTAAGTCACACTTGCCCATGGAGTAGGATATCACTCCCTTACTTTATTGATCTAATCCTTCCTTCCCATAGTGTCCAGTATGGTGGAATCCAGCCAGGCTTCTCTGTCAGTCTGAGCATCTTCCTCAGTTCCTAGTCATTACTGGTCTGGACTCTATTTGATGAGCTCTGTCAGATGGTCTCTTACCCCTCTGCTGATCTCTTCCTGTGATACTGGGATCCCTGACCTCTCTGGTGAGTTATGTAACCATTCCTTAAGGTTTGGGTTGGGGAGGGACCAGATATTAGCTTCTTGTCTAACACTCCATTGGAAGCAGTGGGTACTCTTCTCTTCACTCTCCATGGCAGAGTTGAGTCCAGACTGTGTCTTTTTTTTTAACAGGACTTTGCAGAAGCTCTTTGTTGGCAGAAGAGAATCACACACCATAAAGTAACACAATTTTTTTCTGGATGTGTCCACTCTCAGAGGTCAGGAGCCTGTCATGTTCATTCCATCACTTCTGGTGAGTTATCTGGCTGTCTGGCTTCTTCTAGGCCTTTCTCCAATGTGGGAACAAATCCAACCCTACCAAGTGGAATCTGTCCAAATAAGTCTATAATCTCTAGGACTCTGGTTCCAACAGCCACAGGCTCAGCAAGAAGGAGCTGAACTTGGTGAGGTGTCATGTCCTAGGTGCCCAGATCCTGTCACCTCTCCAGAGGTCAGCAGCTTGCCAGGATTACTGCCAATGGAAATGACTACTTTATATAAGAGAATTGTTACTTCCTACCCATGACAGTTGGGAGAAGGACATGGCAACCCACACCTGAAGCAATCCTGAAACAATCAGCCATTGAAAACCCTGTGAGGGTCTGTATGAGTTGTACCTAACTCAATGGCACCCAACAACAACAACAACAACAACAACAACTCATTGGCATGTAATCATGTTCTTAGATTCCAACAAGGCAACATTTCAGTAAAGATAATGACAATAATACTAATTTTTTTATTGTACAAACTATGTCCCAGGTACTATTCTGAGTATTTATATTACTAATTCATTTAATCTTACAAAGATCTCAGTAAGTTAAATAGTTAATTTCCCATTTATAAATGAGTAAATTGAGGCACAGAGTAGTGAAATAACTTGCCCCAAATCACATAGCCATTGAATGGCAGAGTTGGTTCCAGATCCCACACTGTTACCCAGTAGATCATATTGTCCCATATCCAAGAGAGGTACATTTCCCAAGCCCAAATCATGTACTTTTAAAAACATTAACTTCTTATCCCTATAATAAACCCATTTAAAATGTGAAGTTCAGGAGTGTTCAATGTATTCTCTCAAGTTGCAGTACAATTACCATTATCTAATTTTGAATATTTTCATCACCCATCAAAAACTCAGGTCCATTTGAAGTACTTACCTATTCCTTCCCTGCCCATGTACTTCCTGGAAATTGCCACTCAGTCTCTATAGATTTGCCTGTTGTGGACCCTTCATATAAATGGAAACATAATATGTAGTCATTAGTGACTGGTTTAGTTCATTTAACAGATTATTTTCAAGGTTCACCCATGTTGTAGTATGTATCAGAACTTCATTATTTTCATTGCCAATTATATTCTATTCTGTGATATAACATATTTTGCTTATCCATTCATCAGGTGGTAGACATTTGGATTATTTCCACTTTGGGGTTTTATAAATAATGCTGCTATGAACATTTATGGTGTTTAGCTCAGTTGGTAGAGTGCTGTTCTGTGATCTCTGAGGCCTTGGGTTTGATTCCCTAGCACTGAAAAAATGGGAGAAGGATATGGCAGCCCACTCCTGAAACAATCCTGAGACAATCAGCCATTGAAAACCCTATGAGAGTCTCTAGAAGTCAGACACAGCTCAATTGCCCCTAACAACAACAGCTTTAAATTGTTCAAAATATTAGTTAGCTACCTTCTTAAAATGGTATTACTGCAGAAAGTGAGACTCCAGTCTGTAGTTCTTACCAGCTTCTAAGACTCAGCTCAGTGACCTAGAGATCCAAGGAGACATGAACACACATGCACACACACCCACTCACACATGCTTATATGCGTAAACATCCACCAGTAATAGAAGTAAGAATATATGGTATAAGGTCCATGTAGTCCAAACTCCCATAAAGCAAATAAATACCTCCTCCTCACCTCTACTGCAACTGTCCTCAGAGTAGCACTTTAAAGCAGTATTTCTCTGGCTCAGAATCACATTACAATTCATCCCTTGGTTCCTCACTGAAAATCATCTGCATTTAGATGAATGCTTCCTTTGGAGCATTTATTTTTTTTAAAGAACAATGAATAGATACTTGTTTAGCATTTCTGTCACTACAAAGTTATTGAAGTCATTTCTGTTGGCCAAGGAACAGATTTGTCCTTAAAAAAGCAAATTTCCTTCTCTTATAAGCCAGAAGACTATTTTAGTTTTTCTAAAGCTTATAAAAAATATTATTTAATGATTTACCCTCTATATAAGATTGATTTTTGCTTCTAAAGAGCTGTACTTCTTTAGATCAATATTTAAGTTGACATCAAGGATAAAAATTTCTTTAGATAATTTAAAATTGAGCTGATTTGTCAGCTTGAACATATTGTAAAAATGCCAAAACAAACAAGTTTGCTGGATGGGTTTAAAGTCAAATATAGTATTCCAAAGGACTATCACACACTAAAAGTATTAAAGAACTGCCATATATAAAAATATAACAATAATTCCACGTGATCAAACCATTCCTAGCTCCTAAAATGGAACACTCTCCAACTTATGCTTTCCACTGATGTAAGGCTCAGGGATTTTGCCTTTAAGATGATGCCTTCTTCTTTACTTTTCCCTTGTTCAGTTCTTTCAACATAAGACATGCTCATCCATCCATTTAAAATGCAAAGCCAACTTTACTATAAGGGAAGCTAGAGGTATAAAGTCTACATATTAGTCAGTAGGTCTTGAAGAAGGTTACTTATCCAGCAATTTGTTTAATTGGCTTCATACTCATATGCCTATGCCTCTCACATGACCTGGCTCACTCTTTTCATTTCCTCTTGCCCTCTTGTTCCTCTGGTCCTGTTACCTGTAGCACCAGTGCCCCCACTGCAGCCTTAGGTTGGTGTCACTGTCCTCAGAGTCCCTTGAACATGACACTCATTGGCTCCCCATAATTCCAGTTATCAGTCTTCTCTTCTTCCAGAGAGTTTCCATAGGATTGAAATATGTAAGTTTGAAAATAGCCCATGATTGCATATGATTTTTATTACATATTAATCAAATAGTTTTGTAAAATATGTAAGTTGATGAAAGTATAACCAAAAGTGATGTAATAGTTGCATAATGGAAATAACAAAAGTCATTACTCTGTACCCCACCAACATTTATAAGTAAAGGAAGAAAACGGCCAAGTAGACCTGTAAGGTATTTTGCTCAGAGGTAGAGATGGTCTTGGATTAAAATACAAAACAAAACAAAAAGCAAACAAACAAAAAATTTCCTTTACAACAATGATTTCTAGAGATAAATTTTCCGTTTCAGATGTAAGTCTGAAAGACCTAGTTGAAATTTCTTTAACATCACTGGAGGCATGTCAACTGACCTTAGTGACTTATCTCACTTAGTTCACCAAGTAGGCATCAGGGACATTTGTCTTTAGCTGCTATCTCTTCTTTCCTTTCCCTCTCTCTAGCCAGGTGACCAACCTCCCTCCTCGAAAGTGCCAGTTCTGAGCTGTTTGCACCACAGATTTCTTTAACCAACTAAAATCTGTAAGAATTTCCTGTTTCAAACAGAACTTTTCTACAGAACTGAGACACTGTTAGATCCATGGTTGTTGTTGGTCCTTGACCATTTGACTTCTTAACCCACCTCTTAGGCTGTCCCCTCTATTAGGTTCCTCATGCCTGATAACCTGCCTGGATTTCTGGTTAGGATCCATTTAGCTCACAAGCTATCATGATGCTCTCCCCTTTCTTTATGACATTGAGAGTCCAGCTATTGTATCCATTTCTATTGTCTTATAGAATCATCACTACTCTTTTGTTTGTTCACAATCCTGGGGGCTCTGTCTTTCTCTCCTGATATGAATATCTTGCTCTGTCAGGGGCCGTATTGCCAGCTGAAGGTCCTAGCATGACCTACAACAGTTACTTCTATTTTATCAAAGGTCTGACCTCTCCTCTACTTAAAAGATAGTTTACCAAGATGAGTCTTTATTCCATTTCATTTCAACAAAATCCTTATAGATTACTGGCAGAGAGAGAGACAGAGAGACAGAGAGAGAAAGGAAGGCAGGAAGGAAGGAAGGAAGGAAGGAAGGAAGGAAGGAAGGAAGGAAGGAAAGAAGGAGGAGGAGGAAGAATATCACAGGCTGCATTTTAAAATGATGATTTGAAAATTGCTGATAAATCTGTGTAAAGATCCATCATTTCATTAAAAAAGATGGAGCTACTCTAAATCTGGCATAACTTAAACTTACTGAATTAAATAAATTCAAATACTATTTTTAAAAGGGAAATATCAAAGGGAATGAAAAATAATTTAAATCTATCATCACTTAATATTTAAATATTAATAAATGGACTGATTTTGAAGGCATTAACAAGCCTAGTTTTACATACCAGATACCATATCTGATAGTCATATCAGATATACTATCAGATAAAAAAATTGGGAATGAGATTTTTTTCCATTTTTTCCATATAGCTGTGTGAACAAGATGTTAAACTAGTGAATTTAGATTTCAAAATTAGATTGGTTTAGTCAAGTATGTTGACTGTCATAAAAATAGCTAAGTTTCCAGTGGCAAAAAGATATGCATAATTATACTGTGTTGGTGAAACTGGATTTGTTTGGTCTTGATCCTGGTTCTCCAAGGTTACTCTGGAGAAGATCTTATCACTGGAGAGGACAATTTGGTTCCCATGAGATGATTACTTCTGCTAGAGATTCCTCCTGACTAAGTTGCTAACATGGGTAGTTGCTCCCATTTACGGGATGATCTCAGCATGGAGTGATCTGTCTGCAGGGCTCTGTGGTTCCTGGAATCCAAGGTGACTGCACATTTAGGAACATGGCTGGAGACTTTCAGGTGCCTTTATGGTGTTCTGGAAAGGACATTGTAAAAGCAGACAGTACAATAGCTTGGTTACTCTTATCTTTGTGTCTCTAGCCTTAAAGGCGGGTGAGATAGGTTAGGTATCACCAGTGGTTAGAGAGGCATTCATTGAGTGATTAACATGCCTACATACAGAGTTGTGCAGAAATCTGACCCAAAGTAAAGGAGACAGTTACAAAATGAAGGCAAAGATGTCAGGCTTTTATCTTGCTTTTTATTACCTTGTGGACCCAGGTGAGGATTCAGTGCAAAAGCAGCCTCTAAGTACCTTTGGTATTATCATTCTATTTTAAAGGTAGAAATGTTGATGCCTGGAGAGATTAATTAGCTCCCTGAAAGTCACATATCTGTTAAAAGTTAGATCACTAATAACAACTCAGACTACCTAACTCCAAACCCAGTGCAATTAACCAATAAGAATCATCATGAGAGAATTCTCTGCTCCTTTTCTTCATAGTCTTACACTGTATGTTTTGGCCTTAAAGGAAGACTACCATTTTGATTCATTTGAGCTGTGCTGCTGAGGTCCATTGAGGGATCAAAAGGTTAGGTCAGCGAATGTGTTGTTAAAAAAATACTGTAGAAAAATGTCTTTTCCTAAGGTATTTATTTTTCAGTACTTGCACAGACTACCATCAATGAAAGGATGAAAAACAAATTACTTGTACATTTTTATGGACTTCACAAGGGACTCAACACCCAGACTATTCATAAGTCATAATATGGATAATGCAAAATTCATCATTTTTCATATTTCTTAGCATGCTTCATGATATCTATTCTGTATTTAGTGTACATGTTTACTGTACTTTTCTCCAGTTGAATTGCCCATAAGTGACACTCTCTTTCCTTCAGTAGTTCATGATCAGTTTTCTTATCCATCCACATCCTCATCTTTCCTCTTCTTGTTTCCTCTTTACATGTGGTAATCTGGTCCATCTATTTCTCAGACACTACCCAGATCTTACCTTCACCATTTTCTCAGCAATCTTTACCTCTGTACACTTTCAGGTAAACACATTCACTTTCTTGCTTTATTTTTCTCTGAATCTGTTCTCAATATAAACTCAAAAAATGGTTGGATTCAATGATTGTTTTTAAAAATCACTTCCATTCTAAAATATACTTCTTAAATTAATCTAATTGTAATTTTTTTCTCTTGTCTAATTCTACCTACCCTACTTACTTGTTGCACTAACCTGCTTATGTTTTTTGTTTCTTTGTTTGTTTGTTTCCAACTTTCTCTCTGGCCATCATGTTTATATAAGGCCTTGGTCAACTCATCCCTGGGTGTCCAAGCCATCTCATCTTTTGTAGTAGATCCATCTTTATCCCAACTGCCTTGTCCATCTTCAACTCTGACAGCCATGTCTGACTTATATGCTTTTCCTAAGGGCTGTTCCCATACCAGCTTACCTTTCTTCTCTAGTTGCCCCCTTTCCCTTGTCTAACAGAAGACAACATTGGCAGGTGAGATCCAGTCACAGTCTCTCCATGTTTTCTCTGCAGATTGTAGGCATGATTTGTTTCACAACAGTGGAAAGCTAGAGAGTGGCCATTGGATGTGTCTGCCCTAAGAGGACCATATGTCTGACATAAATCCAGAGGAAACAATCCTGACCCTTTATCCCTTGCCCCAGACTTTACATTAACACACATTTTTCCAATACACTGCTCTGACACAGAATTGATGTATACAATTATTTGAAGCTTCTACATTTTAAGACTCATTATTAAGTTATACATGTAAAGGTAAGCTATTTTAAAAAGCAAGATGAATACTTCTTTCAATAATTATGTCAATAATTATATTTTAAAGTCCCTCCTCTGTTGAGTTGACCTCTTTGTATAATGCTTTTAGAAGAACTGAAATGAAAAGACTAGGTCAAGTTCACTATCCATTGCAACCATTACCAGTGGTTTGCCACCTGCCCACACCATCTCCAGGGAGACAGTGGATTTCAGCTGCTGCATCACCAACCTGTTGCCAAGGAAACAAGAGAGGGCAAAAAAAAATCCTCAATGACATTCAATTTCAAGGCAGTCAAGACACCCCTGAAAGGAATTTCAACAGTCCTAAGAAGGAAGCTGAAATAGGCTTCTAATTATAAATTTTAAGGCATCTATTATACCAAGTATTTTGTCTGCCTAGATTTCAGTCTTTCAGTCATTCTCTGTTTACCAAGCATATATGCCAGACATCAGAATAGCAAGAGAGCTTTCCTGGAGGAAGGAAGAAGCAAGAGGAAGAAAGAGAGAGATGCTACGGGAGAAAATGGGTAGTGATGAAGTGGTTACAAAAAGATTACATATTTCAGAGGCAAATGATGGCATACTTCCTAAACTAAATAGGGTTGGCATAAATATTAGTCTATATTTGTTAGTTTTAAAATGTATAATATGTATTTGTATAGAAGCAGATTGAAACAGCCAATGCACACATATGCATTTATTAGAAAGTGTGAGACTTGGTCTAGCATTTGTGCTTTTGATTTTAGTTTAGACACAAAATACACAACGAAGAACTTCTGAGTAACCACTTTTTATGAATGGAACCCCACCTGCCATATACAGAAAGCAATATATTTAATTTATTAGTTTCATTAGAGCTTGAAACTTTCAAGTGTACAAATATTTAGCTATAATATTATGCCTAGGGACACATTAGTGATGGTGTGGAAGAATGTACAGATATGTAACATCCACCTTTGTGAGGACATTGATGATCCTATCAGTTTGGAAGCCAGTAGATATCAATGTCCTGCTCAGAAATCTCCACTGGCCTATCCTTACTTGTGTTTCAGGGAAAAAATACACTTGTTTTTCCTCTACTGTCTCACCACAATCAACCCAGAAGACTTCTGTGATCTCAAAAGGTATGGAGCTTTCTTCTCATCAAAGAGAAAGCACTTCTGCAATGGACACCGGCTGGTGTCCTGTAAGTTAATTCAGTTCTGACCTGGAGATAGCATCAGATCAGCACTAGTTGAGGGCTCTGTCCCTAAGGCTGCCTCCACTTCAGAATCAGCCACAAGACCAGGACTCTGGAACTTCTGAGTGACAGGCTACAAATGGCATTTCCCTCCTCTCCTCAGGTTTGATTAATTGGCTAGAGCTGTTCACAGCATTCAGGAAAACATTGTACTTAACATATACTGGCTTATTATAGAGGATATTTTTGAGGTGCTGGGGATCAAATAAAGGATATTTTAAAGGCTACCAATAAACAGCTAGATGAAGAGATACATGGGGGAGGCCTGGAAGCTTCCTGAGCCCAGAAGCTTCTACCCCTGTGGAGTGGCTGTGTGCCTCCCTGCCAGCTCGTGGGTGAGTTCTCATTCATCTTTTTATGAGCCTCCGAGTGTTCAGATGTTCAGAAGTTCTCAAAATCCTGTCCTTTGGGGCTTTCTCTGGAGATTTCATTGCATAGCCATGACTGCAGTATGGGCGATTTAATGCTAATAGGGACCAGGCAGGGAAAACCAGCAGGGCCTGTGTACTTTAGTATTATTCTTGGCCTCTCTGTGCAGGCTTCTGCCCTCCAGTGTATGGGATTGGACCCTTTTGGAATGAAGGGTCTTATGACCTTCTATCAGACAAGGTTAGTTCCCTTGTTGTTGTTGTTGTTGTTGCCGTCCAGTTGGTATCCGACACATCGCGACCCTCACAGGGATTTCAACGGCTGACTGTTTCGGGATTGTCTAGGGAGTGGATTGCCAGGTCCGTCTCCCATTTTTGCGGTGCTGGGAATTGAACTTGGGACCTCAGAGACTGCAGCACAATGCTCTACCAACTGAGCTAAATCCCAGCCCCTCTCAATCTTTCACATATATCATCATCACACAGATTCTGATTTCATAGGTTCACATCACCAATCATCTCCCAGGTGGTGCCAATGTTACTGGTCCAAGATGCTGGACTATGAATTCCTTCAAAATGGCAGTGTGTTCTGATTAACATCTATTGTAGTCACTGGCAGGATATATGTACTTCATGCATCTTACTTTATATTGTACATTAAACAATTTAAATTTTTTGTCACACCACGCATATTGTAGTGACAGACCTATAAGAGGAGATAAGTTTGCTGTGTGAATTAGTAAATGAAGATGGTGTTTTTACTTTGCCATTTACATGTTCAATTTATAGAGCACCTGCTGTAAATATCATTTTACTCTCCTGTCCCATGGAAACAGAGAACCAGAGAAAGAATAAAGCTAATTTAATTATGCTTAGGCTTTAGTTTCTTTCTTTAGGGCACAGATGGTAGTGGGTTGGGGGAGGAGGAAAGATATCCTGTACAGGCATCTTTACCTTCATTCCATGCTATGAGTGACCTTTCAGTGACAGATTTGATTTCCACAAGAGATTTGATTGTACAGAATAAAATAAGGATGAGCAAAGGGGTATTAAAAATGAGTAGAGGATTCTGTGAAGGTGAATGAGCACTGAGAATAACAGAATGGAAAATTATAAATAAAGAGGTTAAAGAAAAACCTATATGTAAACATATATATGAAGCATATATTATATGTCTCTTTAAATGGCTATATGATCTATTTTTTCTGTAGGCTTATTCCTTGTGCAGACTTGCCAATTTATCCATAACCCTTACAACAATTCCTATAAAGTATTATCTTTATTTACAGTCCAGAAATTAAGTCAGAGAGGATAAATGAATTATCTGATGATTTGAATTCACATCCATCTAATTTAAAAGCTGAATTTCTTCCCACCTTACTAAATAGATTGAAAAATGTGCTTAGCGGGACTTTGTGACAAAATATTTGAAAATGAAATTACCCTGGAAAATAAAGGACTTGTGATTGGTGTAAGTAGTTTGTGTGACTTCATAAACAACCACACCAGAGAAACGTATCACTTTTATTACCTCTCTCCAGGTGAAGTAGTCATGCTGGATGTGTGAGAATCTTTTGGGATGGATGGAGAAGTAAGGGGCACTGTGTGAGGGTCCTCATATGCTTATTGAAGCAAAGGAAGAAATGAAATCCTTTGTTCCCTTACCAGTGAGGTAAATGAGGGTTATGAGGGCCTTTATCACATTATGATGTGGACAAAGTATTGAGAATAAAAATCTCTGATTTCCTTGCCTCTAAATCTCTGCTTTTCTACTTGTCTAGCCCTTCCTAAACTGGAAATGTGGGTTAGACCTTTTCATGCTCTGTGTTAAGAAGAGAGTTATTGCCCTATTTCATTTCTTTAAACATTGACCTCTTTTATATTTCTTTGGGCTGATCATTCAAACTACAATCTGAGAATAGGTACCTCGATGTATTTTCCAATAAATCTAATTATATATTTTTATAAAGAAACTCAGTGGCTCCCTAATTTTCCTAGATTTTCCAAATCTAGGTTTATTCCTTTAAATTTCATTTTATAAATAACCCTTTTGGAAATGCTTCCTTCCTGAAGTCCACCATGAATATTTCATATATTTTTCAAGAAGTATCACATTTCATTGTGAAATCTAACTCAATGAGTTCCTTAAGTATTAGACTTTCCTTTTTCTAATTGCAATACTGTTCCTAATTCATATTTCACTATTATGTTTGTATTCTTCCCAAATTTTTTTATGAATGTAAATCTCTTGACTTCATTGAATTGGAAGAGATGGGAACATATCTCACCACTGTGCATAAACTCCTTGAGCAGAGTGCCTTCACCGCTGTAAATTGCTTGTACTTCCTGTAGCACTTGCATATTTACAAACTGCATATACATATTTGGCAAATGAATTTCACTTATTTTGCAGCTCCATGCTGCCTTGTACAGTGCTGGACCCAAAGCAAAGTGTCTAGGTGACTATAATCCCCACATATACAAAATTTAAATTATTATTTGTTGTGTCCCTAGCTTCTAGCACAATGAGTGGACCACAGAAGGTACTAAATAAATACCTGTTGAATGAATGAGTGGATGTTATTAATTTTTATCATGTGGTTTCCATGTATTATCCTATTCCCCCATATCCACAAAGGAGATCACGTAGATCAAAGCTTCTCAAGTTCTGATGTGTATGTGAATCACTTGGGGATCTTGTTAACATGCAGATTCTGTTTCAGTACATCTGGGATGGGGCCAGATTCTGTCAGTGTGGATGCAACATTTTTACCTAGATCCTAGGTGATGCGCTGTTAGTGTACAAATTGTATTTTTCGTAACAAGGATATAGACAAGCCCATAAATGATGCAGGGCTTCCACTTTGTTGAATCATATCACTGCACATCAGCGTGTCTTTCATAAAATGTGTTCTAATATCCTTACTTTCTAGCCTCTCAAGAAACAGGACCGAAGGCACTAAATCTGTATGCACTAAGATGAGAATCATATAGTTACTGAAACAACACCACCTATATCCAATCTTCCAGATCTGCCAATTAAGTATTGATCAAAACTAATTCTATTCAGTATTATCTCTGATGAGAATATAGCCATAAATGTAAAGGCTGACATTTATAGTTCAACTAATGATGCTGTCATAATTTTTTCAGTGTGTATCACAAGCAGGCAATAAAAATTCTGGACAAATTACATAGGAATATTATCAATGACAATGAAGATTTCTAGCTATTGGAAAAGGGAAATCCTTTCCATGCTGTATGAGAGATTTGGTCATTGTTCATTCTTGAATTCGTCTTAGAGTAGATACCAAAGAATACCAAACTAACTGAATTGAGTTAACATCTTGGGACTAGGGAAAAGTTTAACATAAATGTCTAGATATAATCATGCTATAGAGTAGATAACAATTTAAAAATATGTCCTATTTTTCAGTTATTTTAAGTACCAAGACCCACTGCTCACCATAGCCAGCATTTAGAGAAGTGCATTTATTAGCTGTCACTTGACTACTTCCTCAGAAAATAATGTTTTGCAATTAGGGTCACTATCTATACCCCAAATATTTTAAAATGCTAATTAGCAAACTCCGTGCTATGTGAACTATGGGTATGGTA
>VMDO01035118.1:0-16371 GCA_007922755.1 Pedetes capensis | reverse complement strand
ACACACACACACACACACACACACACACACACACACATTTCTTTTGCCATACAAAGGAAAGGGCATGGTGTACAAGGATGAATGCTGCTGAAAAACATAACCATGGAAGCAGGTGAAAAGGCATTCAATTTGAAGACAACTTCAACAGAGTTGAACAAGATTTCAAAGACCCAGGCATGTTCATGACAGATTTTCACAGATAAAATCAAATATATATTTGGACATAACCCTAACTCTAACCCCACCTAACACAAAACCTCCCTAACACTAACCATAACCCTAACCCTCTCACATGCCCTCACCCAGGCACAGATCCCATCCCTGACCACAAATCGAACCCTAACCCTAAACCTAACCCTAACTCTAACCCTAACCCTAAACTAACCTTAACCTTAGCCCTAACTAACCCTAACTCTAACCCTACCCCTAACTACTAATACTAACCATAAGGCTGACCCTAATTCTAAACCCAAACCCTATACCTAACCGTATCTGTAACCCTAACCATAACCATAACATATCCCTAAACCTAACGCTAAACCTACCTAACCCTAACCCTAAACCTAACACTAATCCTAATCCCAAAACTAACCATAAACCTAACCCTCACCCTCACACTCACCCACCCACAGATCCCATCCCAGACCACAACCACAACCCTAACCCTAAACCTAATCATAACCCTAGCACTAACACTAACCCTAACACTATTGAGGGTAATGGGGATCAGTGTAAAGGGTATCGGCTTATAGAAAAAAAGCTAAAGAAGCTGTGTGGAAAGAGGTCATAGATAAGACAAAATGATATAAGAGGAACGTTACTTTAAATCTTCCACCTTGTACAAAACAGGATGACAGACATACACACACATGTTTCCTTTGCCATACCTAGGAAAAGGCATTGTGCACAAGGATGAATGCTGCGGTAAAACCTAACCATGCAAGCAGGTGACAAGAGTTTCACAGATAAAGTCAGATATATATTTGGAACTAAACCTAACCCTAACCATGCCACTAACCATAACCTAAACCTAACCATAAGCCTAACTCTAACCCTACACCCTAACAATAACCTTAACCCTAATTGTCACCCATTCACACATCCCATCCCTGACCACGACCCAAATCCTAACACTGCACAACCCATAAACATAACCTAACGGTAACCCTACTTAACTCTAACACTCACCATAAACCTAAACCTAAACATAATCCTACATCCTAACCCTAACCCTAACCCTACCTAGCCCTAACCTTAACACTATCCCAAACCCCTATAACTAAACATAACCCTAAACCTAACATTAATCCTAACCTAACCCTAACACTAACCCTTTATACTAACCCTAACCCCAACCATAACCATAAACCCTAGCCCTAAGCCTAACCACAACCCTAACCTAACCCTAACCCTAAACCTCACCCCTGTACAGACACAAACTTGACAACAACCATAACCCTAACACTAAACCTACTCCTAACCCTAGCCCTACAATAACCCTAATCCTATTGAGTGTAATGGGGATCAGAGTAAATGTCAATCTGCTTCTAGAACTAAAGCTAAAGAAGCTGTGTTGAAGGAGGGCCTAGGTAACACGAAATTATCTAAAGGGAATATTATTTCAATTGGTAAGCTTTGGACAACACAGGATTGCTGACATAGACCCACTTGTTTCACTGCTATACCAAGGAAAGAACATTGTACACAAGGATGAATGTTGCTGTCAATCCTAACCATGCAAGGAGGAGAAAAGGCATTCGTTTTGAAGACTTCTTCGACAGAGTTGAGCAAGATTTCAATGGCCCAGGCATGTTCATAACAAAGTTTCGCAGATAAAGTCTGATCTATATTTTGATGTAACCCTAACCCTAACCCTCACCCTAATTGACTTTTCTTTGCCCTCCTACACCACAGGGGTCAATACATCTTCTCAGGTTGAATTAGATATTTTAAACAACCCTCTACTTGCTAAATGTTCAGAGGGGATCCCAATTTACCCCTAATTGTTTAATTTCACAAAATCAGACACTGACTCTGTTGGCTTAAATAATACTGGCAATACTGAAGACAAGAACAGTTCAAATTGTGCTTTTGGCAAACATCCTTGCCTGTTTGTCTTTGCTTTTTGAATTAGCTTCTATTTTGTGAATCAACCACCATTATATTAAACCAATAGGATGGTAGAACAACACTTGGAGAATATTGATAATCTAGAGTGCAACTAGACTTACTGAACTCAGACAGTACAAGTTGGTACAAATTTGTTTCATACCTTAACATTAACCCTCACCCATGCACAGGTCCCATCCCTGACAACAACCCTAACCCTAAATGTAAACTTAACCCTAAGCCTAGCCCTAACCCTAACACTAAACCTATTGAGTGTAATGAGGATCAGTGTAAATGTGAATCTTCTTCTAGAACAAAACCTAAATAAGCTGTGCTGAAGGAGGTCCTAAGTAACAAGAAATTATCTAAGGGGAACGTTATTCAACTGGTCAGCCTTGGAGAACACAAGATTACCGACATACACACACATGTTTTTTGCCAAACCAAGGAAAGGTGATTGTGCACCAGGATGAATGCTGCTGTAAATCCTAACCATGCAAGCAGGAGAAAAGACATTCATTTTGAAGACTTCTTTGACAGAGTTGAACGAGATTTCAACTGCCCAGGCATGTTCATCACAGAGTTTCACAGATAAAGTCTGATCTATATTTTGATATCACCCTAACCCTAACCCTTACCCTAACTGACTTTTCTTTGTCCTCCTGCTCCACAGGGGTCAATACATCTTCTCAGGTTGAATTAGATATTTTAAACAAACTTCTACTTGCTAAATGCTCAGAGGGGTATACCAATTTTCCCCCTAATTGTTTAATTTTACACAAATAGACACACTGTGTTGGCTTAAATAATACAGGCATTACTGAAGACAAGAAATGTTCAAATTGTGCTTTTGGTAATCACCCTTGCCTGTTCCGTCTTGGCAGTTTTGAATTAGCTTCTATTTTGTGGATCAAGCAATGCTATATTAAACCAATAGGATGGTAGAACAATATTTGGAGAATATTTATAATCTAGAGTGCAACTAGACTTCCTGACCTCAGACACTGCAAGTTGATTCAAATTTGTATGGTACACTAAACCTAACCCTCACCCATGCACAGATCCCATCCATGACAACAACCCTAATCCTAACCCTAAACCTAACCCTAACCCTAGCCCTAACCCTAACCCTATTGAGTGTAATGGGGATTAGGGTAAATATGAATCTGCTTCTAGAACAAATCTAAAGAAGCTGTGCTGAAGAAGGCCCTAGGTAACACGAAATTATCTAAGGGGAATGTTATTCAACTGGTCAGCCTTGGAGAACACAGAATTGCTGACATGAACCCACATGTTTCTTTTGCCTTACCAAGGAAAGACAATTGTAGAACAGGATGAATGCTACTGTAAATCCTAACCATGCAAGCAGGAGAAAAGACATTCATTTTGAAGACTTCTTGGACAGAATTGGTCAAGATTTCAACAGCCCAGGTATGTTCATCACAGAGTTATACAGATAAAGTCAGATATATATTTTCACCAAACCATAACCATAACCCTCACCCTAACTGACTGTTCTTTGACCTCCTGCTCCACAGGGGTCAGTACACCTTCTCGGTTTGAATTAGACATTTTAAACCACTTTCTCCTTGCTAAATCCTCAGATAAGTATCCCAATTTCCCCCATAATTGCCTTAATTTCACACAATCAGACATTGACTGTGATAGCTTAAATAATACTGGCATTACTGAAGAAAAGAAAGGTTCAAACTATTGTTTTGGTAATCATCCTTGCCTTTTCCATCCTGGTATTTTGAATTAGATTCTATTTTGTGCATAAACCAACCCTACACTAAAACCAGTAGGAGGGTAGACCAATATTTGCAGAATATTTACAATCTAGAGTGCAACTATATTTACTGAACTCAGATACTGCAAGGTGATCCAAATTTGTATGGCGCACTAAACTTCACACACACCAATGTACAGATCCCATCCCTGACCAGAACCATAACCCTAACCCTACCCTGTAGCCTTACCATAATGTAATCACACCCTAACCCTACCAAACTCTAAACCTAACACTAACACTAAACCCAACGCTAACCCTAAACCCAATGCTTAACCCTAACCCTAACTAAAACCATAACACTAACACTAAACCTAACCCTAAACCTAACTCTAAACCTAACCTAACCCTAACCATAACCCTTACCCCAATCCTCACCATGCACAGATTCTATCCCTTACCACAACCATAACCCTAACCCTAAACCTAACCATAACCTTAGCCCTAACCGTAACCCTAACACTACTGAGAGTAATAGGGATCCATGTAAATGTGAATATGCTTCTAGAACAAAAGCTAAAGAACATGTGTTGAAGGAGGTCTTAGGTAACATGATATTATCTAAGGG
Organism: Pedetes capensis; assembly: GCA_007922755.1. Taxonomy (NCBI): domain Eukaryota; kingdom Metazoa; phylum Chordata; class Mammalia; order Rodentia; family Pedetidae; genus Pedetes; species Pedetes capensis. The sequence goes on along the minus strand of VMDO01035118.1, from coordinate 11,905 downwards.
GAAATTATATCAACTGGTCATCCTTGGACAACACAGGATTGTCAACATAAACACATGTTTCTTTTGCCATACCAGGGAAAGGCAAAGAATACAAAGAATGCAAAGAATGCAAAGAGTGCAAAGAATGGATGCTTTTGTAAATCCTAACCATGGAAACAGGAGAAAAGGCATTCATTTTGAAGACTCCCTCCACAGAGTTGAACAAGATTTCAAAGATCAAGGCAGGTTCATGACAGAGTCTCACAGATAAAGTCAGATATCAATTTGGACCTAACCCTAAATTAAGATATATATTTGAAGCTAACCCTAACCCAAACTTTCACCACAACCTGAACCTAACCCGAACACTAAACATAACCCTATGCCCTCAACCTAATGCTAATCCTAACCCTCACACTTGTGCCAATCCCATCCCTGACCACAACCCTACAGCTAAACCTACCCCTAACCCTAACCATATCCTAACACTATCCCTAACCCTATCTCTGACATAACCTTAGCCCTAATCCTAAACCGAAACCTAAATCCTAACCCTAACTTAACCCTAAACCTAACAGTAACCATAATCCTACCTAACCCTAAACCTAACGCTAGCCATAACCCTTAACACTAACCATAATCCTAACCCAAGCCCTAACCATTACCCTAACAATAACCCTAACACACCCCTAACCCTAACTGTAACCCCTAACCATTATGGTAACAGTAACCTATCCCTAATCCTAACCCTAACCCTAACCCTAGCTATAACCTACCCCTAACCCTATCCCTAACCTGACCCCTAACCCTACCTAACTCTAAAATAACCCTAACCCTAATCCTAACCCTAACCCTGACCCTAACACCTGTACAGATCCCATCCCTGACCACAACCATAACCCCAACCCTACTCCATAGCCTAATCGTAATGTAACAATACCCTAACCCTACCAAACTATAACACTAATCCTAATAATAAACCCAATGCTAAATTTAACCAAAACCCTAACCCTAACCTTAACACTAACCTAAAACTATACCTAACGCTAACATTACCAAGCCCTAACCCAAACCCTAACACTAACCCTAACCCTAAACCTAAATCCTAACACTAAACCTAACCCTAACCCAACCTAACCCTAACCCTAATACTAACCCTAACCCTAACCCTAAACTACCAAACCCTAGCCCTAACTCTAGCCCTAACCCCTTACCCTAACCCTACCCCTAACACTAAAATATAAATCCTAACCCTGACTGTAACCCTAAACTAACCCTAACTCTAACCCTAACCCTCATTACTGCACAGACCAAACACTGACCACCACCCTAACCATAACCCTAAACTTAATCTTAACCCTAAACCTAACACTAACCCTAACCCTAACCCTACCCTAACTTAACTCAAACCCTACTTCTAAACCTAACCCCTAACCCTATCCTAACCCTAATGCTAAACCTAACCCAAACCCTGACCATGCACAGATTCCATCCCTGACCACAACCCTAGCCCTAACCCTAAACCTAAAGCTATTTATTGTAATGGGGATCAGGGTAAATATGAATCAGCTTCTAGAACATAAGTGAAAGATGCTATATTGAAGGAGGGTAATATGAAATTATCTACGGGGAACATTATTTCAACTCATCAGCCTTGGACAACCCAAGGTTACCGACATAGAAACACATGTTTCTTTTGCCATTGCCAAGGAATGGCCATTGTGCACAATGACGAATGCTGCTGTAAATTGTAGCCGTGCAAACAGGAGAAAAGGCATTCATTTTTAAAACTTCTTCTACAGAGTTGAACAAGGTTTCAACAGCCAGGCATGTACATCACAGACTTTCACAGACAATGTTTGATATATATTTTGATGTAACCCTAACCTTAACCCTCACCCTAACTGACTTTTCTTTGTCCCCCTGCTCTACAGGGGGAAATGTATCTTCTCAAGTTGAATTAGACACTTTAAACCACCTTCCAATTGCTAAATTCTCAGAGGGGTATCCCAATTTCCCCCAAAATTGCTTTATTTTCACACAGTCAGACATTTACTGGGTTGGCTTAAACAATGCTGGCATTGCTGAAGACAAGAAAGTTTCAAATTCTTCCTTTGGTAATAATACTTGCCTGTTCCTTCTTGGCTGTTTTTAATTAGCTTCTGTTTTGGGAATAAAGCAGCCCTATACTAAAACTAATAGGATCATAGACCAATATTAGAAGAATATTTTCAATCTACAGTGCAACTAACCTTACTGATGGAAATATTGCAAGTTTATTCAAATTTGTATGGTGCACTAACCTTAACCCTCACCCAGGCACAGATCCTATCCCTGACCACATCCATGACCCTAACCCTGACCCCAACCCTAACCCTAACAAAAAACGTGACTCTACCTAACCCTAACACTAAACCTAAACCCTAACTGTAATCATAAGCCTAACACTAACCCTAACCCTGAACTCTAACCCTAAACCTAACGCAAAATTCTAACCACTAACCATAACCTTAACCCTAATGTAAACCTAACCCTAACCCTAACCCTCACCTATTTACATATCCCATCCCTGAACACAACCATAACCCTAATCTTAAACTTAACCCTAACCCTACCCTTAACCCGAACTCTAACCCTATTGGGTGTAATGGGATCAGGGTATATATAAATCTAGAACAAAAGCTAAAGAATCTGTGTTGTAAGAGGTCCTAAGTAACAAGAAATTATCAAAGGGGAATATTATTTCACCTGGTCAGCCTTGGACAACACAGGATTGCCAACATACACACACATGTTTCTATTGCCATTTGAAGGAAAGGCCATTGTGCACAAGGACAACTTGCACTGTCTGAGGTCAGTAAGTCTAGTTAAACTCTAGATTGTAAATATACTTCAAATATTGGTTTACCATCCTATTGGTTTTAGTATAGGGTGGTTGATTCACAACATAGAAGCTAATTCAAAATGACCAAGATGGAATAGGCAAGGATGATAACCATAAGAACAATTTGAACCTTTCTTGTCTTCAGTAATGCCAGTATTATTTAAGCCAACACAGTCAATGTCTGATTGTGTGAAATTAAACAATTATGGAGAAAGTTGGGATGACCCTCAGAGCATTTAGCAAGCAGAAGGTTTTTTAAACTATCTAATTCAACTTGAGAAGATGTATTGACCTCTATAGAGAAGGAGGACTAAGAAAAGTCAGTTAGGGTGAGGGTTAGGTTTAGGGTTATGTTCAAATGTATATCAGGTATTATCTGTGAAACTCTTGAAGAACATGCCTGGGCCACTGAAATCTTGTTCAACCCTGTTGAAGAAGTTTTCAAAATGAATGCCTTTCCTCCTGCTTGCATGGTTAGGATTTACAGCAGCATTCATCCTTACGCACAAAGGCCTTTCCTTGGTATGGCAAAAGAAATATGTGTGTGTACCTCAGCAATCCTGTGTGGGTCAAGGCTGGCGAGTTGAAATAATGTTCCCCTTAGATAATTACATGTTATTTAGGACCTCCTTCAACACAGCTTCTTTAGCTTTTGTTCTAGAAGCAGATTCATATATACCCTGATTCCCATTACAGTCAATAGTGTTAGGGCTAGGGTTAGTGTTAGCTTGAAGGTAGAGTCAGGGTTGTGGTCAGCAATACCTTGGCCTTTTAAAATTACCTTCTATTTTATGGATCAACTACCCCTATACTAAAACTAATAGAATAGTAGACCAATATTTGAAGAATATTTGCAATCTAGAGTGCAATAAGACTTACTGACCTCAGACACTGCAAATTGATTCAAATTTGTGTGGTGCACTAACCTTAACACTCAACAATGCAGAGATCCCATTGCTGACCACAACCCTGACTCTACCTTCAAGCTAACACTAACCCTAGCCCTAACACTATTGACTGTAATGGGAATCAGGGTATATATGAATCTGCTTCTAGAACAAAAGCTAAAGAAGCTGTGTTGAAGGAGGTCCTAAATAACATGTAATTATCTAAGGGGAACATTATTTCAACTCGCCAGCCTTGACCCACACAGGATTGCTGAGGTACACACACATATTTCTTTTGCCATACCAAGGAAAGGCCTTTGTGCGTAAGGATGAATGCTGCTGTAAATCCTAACCATGCAAGCAGGAGGAAAGGCATTCATTTTGAAAACTTCTTCAACAGGGTTGAACAAGATTTCAGTGGCCCAGGCATGTTCTTCAAGAGTTTCACAGATAATACCTGATATACATTTGAACATAACCCTAAACCTAACCCTCACCCTAACTGACTTTTCTTAGTCCTCCTTCTCTATAGAGGTCAATACATCTTCTCAAGTTGAATTAGATAGTTTAAAAAACCTTCTGCTTGCTAAATGCTCTGAGGGTCATCCCAACTTTCTCCATAATTGTTTAATTTCACACAATCAGACATTGACTGTGTTGGCTTAAATAATACTGGCATTACTGAAGACAAGAAAGGTTCAAATTGTTCTTATGGTTATCATCCTTGCCTATTCCATCTTGGTCATTTTGAATTAGCTTCTATGTTGTGAATCAACCACCCTATACTAAAACCAATAGGATGGTAAACCAATATTTGAAGTATATTTACAATCTAGAGTTTAACTAGACTTACTGACCTCAGACAGTGCAAGTTGTCCTTGTGCACAATGGCCTTTCCTTCAAATGGCAATAGAAACATGTGTGTGTATGTTGGCAATCCTGTGTTGTCCAAGGCTGACCAGGTGAAATAATATTCCCCTTTGATAATTTCTTGTTACTTAGGACCTCTTACAACACAGATTCTTTAGCTTTTGTTCTAGATTTATATATACCCTGATCCCATTACACCCAATAGGGTTAGAGTTCGGGTTAAGGGTAGGGTTAGGGTTAAGTTTAAGATTAGGGTTATGGTTGTGTTCAGGGATGGGATATGTAAATAGGTGAGGGTTAGGGTTAGGGTTAGGTTTACATTAGGGTTAAGGTTATGGTTAGTGGTTAGAATTTTGCGTTAGGTTTAGGGTTAGAGTTCAGGGTTAGGGTTAGTGTTAGGCTTATGATTACAGTTAGGGTTTAGGTTTAGTGTTAGGGTTAGGTAGAGTCACGTTTTTTGTTAGGGTTAGGGTTGGGGTCAGGGTTAGGGTCATGGATGTGGTCAGGGATAGGATCTGTGCCTGGGTGAGGGTTAAGGTTAGTGCACCATACAAATTTGAATAAACTTGCAATATTTCCATCAGTAAGGTTAGTTGCACTGTAGATTGAAAATATTCTTCTAATATTGGTCTATGATCCTATTAGTTTTAGTATAGGGCTGCTTTATTCCCAAAACAGAAGCTAATTAAAAACAGCCAAGAAGGAACAGGCAAGTATTATTACCAAAGGAAGAATTTGAAACTTTCTTGTCTTCAGCAATGCCAGCATTGTTTAAGCCAACCCAGTAAATGTCTGACTGTGTGAAAATAAAGCAATTTTGGGGGAAATTGGGATACCCCTCTGAGAATTTAGCAATTGGAAGGTGGTTTAAAGTGTCTAATTCAACTTGAGAAGATACATTTCCCCCTGTAGAGCAGGGGGACAAAGAAAAGTCAGTTAGGGTGAGGGTTAAGGTTAGGGTTACATCAAAATATATATCAAACATTGTCTGTGAAAGTCTGTGATGTACATGCCTGGCTGTTGAAACCTTGTTCAACTCTGTAGAAGAAGTTTTAAAAATGAATGCCTTTTCTCCTGTTTGCACGGCTACAATTTACAGCAGCATTCGTCATTGTGCACAATGGCCATTCCTTGGCAATGGCAAAAGAAACATGTGTTTCTATGTCGGTAACCTTGGGTTGTCCAAGGCTGATGAGTTGAAATAATGTTCCCCGTAGATAATTTCATATTACCCTCCTTCAATATAGCATCTTTCACTTATGTTCTAGAAGCTGATTCATATTTACCCTGATCCCCATTACAATAAATAGCTTTAGGTTTAGGGTTAGGGCTAGGGTTGTGGTCAGGGATGGAATCTGTGCATGGTCAGGGTTTGGGTTAGGTTTAGCATTAGGGTTAGGATAGGGTTAGGGGTTAGGTTTAGAAGTAGGGTTTGAGTTAAGTTAGGGTAGGGTTAGGGTTAGGGTTAGTGTTAGGTTTAGGGTTAAGATTAAGTTTAGGGTTATGGTTAGGGTGGTGGTCAGTGTTTGGTCTGTGCAGTAATGAGGGTTAGGGTTAGAGTTAGGGTTAGTTTAGGGTTACAGTCAGGGTTAGGATTTATATTTTAGTGTTAGGGGTAGGGTTAGGGTAAGGGGTTAGGGCTAGAGTTAGGGCTAGGGTTTGGTAGTTTAGGGTTAGGGTTAGGGTTAGTATTAGGGTTAGGGTTAGGTTGGGTTAGGGTTAGGTTTAGTGTTAGGATTTAGGTTTAGGGTTAGGGTTAGTGTTAGGGTTTGGGTTAGGGCTTGGTAATGTTAGCGTTAGGTATAGTTTTAGGTTAGTGTTAAGGTTAGGGTTAGGGTTTTGGTTAAATTTAGCATTGGGTTTATTATTAGGATTAGTGTTATAGTTTGGTAGGGTTAGGGTATTGTTACATTACGATTAGGCTATGGAGTAGGGTTGGGGTTATGGTTGTGGTCAGGGATGGGATCTGTACAGGTGTTAGGGTCAGGGTTAGGGTTAGGATTAGGGTTAGGGTTATTTTAGAGTTAGGTAGGGTTAGGGGTCAGGTTAGGGATAGGGTTAGGGGTAGGTTATAGCTAGGGTTAGGGTTAGGGTTAGGATTAGGGATAGGTTACTGTTACCATAATGGTTAGGGGTTACAGTTAGGGTTAGGGGTGTGTTAGGGTTATTGTTAGGGTAATGGTTAGGGCTTGGGTTAGGATTATGGTTAGTGTTAAGGGTTATGGCTAGCGTTAGGTTTAGGGTTAGGTAGGATTATGGTTACTGTTAGGTTTAGGGTTAAGTTAGGGTTAGGATTTAGGTTTCGGTTTAGGATTAGGGCTAAGGTTATGTCAGAGATAGGGTTAGGGATAGTGTTAGGATATGGTTAGGGTTAGGGGTAGGTTTAGCTGTAGGGTTGTGGTCAGGGATGGGATTGGCACAAGTGTGAGGGTTAGGATTAGCATTAGGTTGAGGGCATAGGGTTATGTTTAGTGTTCGGGTTAGGTTCAGGTTGTGGTGAAAGTTTGGGTTAGGGTTAGCTTCAAATATATATCTTAATTTAGGGTTAGGTCCAAATTGATATCTGACTTTATCTGTGAGACTCTGTCATGAACCTGCCTTGATCTTTGAAATCTTGTTCAACTCTGTGGAGGGAGTCTTCAAAATGAATGCCTTTTCTCCTGTTTCCATGGTTAGGATTTACAAAAGCATCCATTCTTTGCACTCTTTGCATTCTTTGCATTCTTTGTATTCTTTGCCTTTCCCTGGTATGGCAAAAGAAACATGTGTTTATGTTGACAATCCTGTGTTGTCCAAGGATGACCAGTTGATATAATTTCCCCTTAGATAATATCATGTTACCTAAGACCTCCTTCAACACATGTTCTTTAGCTTTTGTTCTAGAAGCATATTCACATTTACATGGATCCCTATTACTCTCAGTAGTGTTAGGGTTACGGTTAGGGCTAAGGTTATGGTTAGGTTTAGGGTTAGGGTTATGGTTGTGGTAAGGGATAGAATCTGTGCATGGTGAGGATTGGGGTAAGGGTTATGGTTAGGGTTAGGTTAGGTTTAGAGTTAGGTTTAGGGTTAGGTTTAGTGTTAGTGTTATGGTTTTAGTTAGGGTTAGGGTTAAGCATTGGGTTTAGGGTTAGCGTTGGGTTTAGTGTTAGTGTTAGGTTTAGAGTTTGGTAGGGTTAGGGTGTGATTACATTATGGTAAGGCTACAGGGTAGGGTTAGGGTTATGGTTCTGGTCAGGGATGGGATCTGTACATTGGTGTGTGTGAAGTTTAGTGCGCCATACAAATTTGGATCACCTTGCAGTATCTGAGTTCAGTAAATATAGTTGCACTCTAGATTGTAAATATTCTGCAAATATTGGTCTACCCTCCTACTGGTTTTAGTGTAGGGTTGGTTTATGCACAAAATAGAATCTAATTCAAAATACCAGGATGGAAAAGGCAAGGATGATTACCAAAACAATAGTTTGAACCTTTCTTTTCTTCAGTAATGCCAGTATTATTTAAGCTATCACAGTCAATGTCTGATTGTGTGAAATTAAGGCAATTATGGGGGAAATTGGGATACTTATCTGAGGATTTAGCAAGGAGAAAGTGGTTTAAAATGTCTAATTCAAACCGAGAAGGTGTACTGACCCCTGTGGAGCAGGAGGTCAAAGAACAGTCAGTTAGGGTGAGGGTTATGGTTATGGTTTGGTGAAAATATATATCTGACTTTATCTGTATAACTCTGTGATGAACATACCTGGGCTGTTGAAATCTTGACCAATTCTGTCCAAGAAGTCTTCAAAATGAATGTCTTTTCTCCTGCTTGCATGGTTAGGATTTACAGTAGCATTCATCCTGTTCTACAATTGTCTTTCCTTGGTAAGGCAAAAGAAACATGTGGGTTCATGTCAGCAATTCTGTGTTCTCCAAGGCTGACCAGTTGAATAACATTCCCCTTAGATAATTTCGTGTTACCTAGGGCCTTCTTCAGCACAGCTTCTTTAGATTTGTTCTAGAAGCAGATTCATATTTACCCTAATCCCCATTACACTCAATAGGGTTAGGGTTAGGGCTAGGGTTAGGGTTAGGTTTAGGGTTAGGATTAGGGTTGTTGTCATGGATGGGATCTGTGCATGGGTGAGGGTTAGGTTTAGTGTACCATACAAATTTGAATCAACTTGCAGTGTCTGAGGTCAGGAAGTCTAGTTGCACTCTAGATTATAAATATTCTCCAAATATTGTTCTACCATCCTATTGGTTTAATATAGCATTGCTTGATCCACAAAATAGAAGCTAATTCAAAACTGCCAAGACGGAACAGGCAAGGGTGATTACCAAAAGCACAATTTGAACATTTCTTGTCTTCAGTAATGCCTGTATTATTTAAGCCAACACAGTGTGTCTATTTGTGTAAAATTAAACAATTAGGGGGAAAATTGGTATACCCCTCTGAGCATTTAGCAAGTAGAAGTTTGTTTAAAATATCTAATTCAACCTGAGAAGATGTATTGACCCCTGTGGAGCAGGAGGACAAAGAAAAGTCAGTTAGGGTAAGGGTTAGGGTTAGGGTGATATCAAAATATAGATCAGACTTTATCTGTGAAACTCTGTGATGAACATGCCTGGGCAGTTGAAATCTCGTTCAACTCTGTCAAAGAAGTCTTCAAAATGAATGTCTTTTCTCCTGCTTGCATGGTTAGGATTTACAGCAGCATTCATCCTGGTGCACAATCACCTTTCCTTGGTTTGGCAAAAAACATGTGTGTGTATGTCGGTAATCTTGTGTTCTCCAAGGCTGACCAGTTGAATAACGTTCCCCTTAGATAATTTCTTGTTACTTAGGACCTCCTTCAGCACAGCTTATTTAGGTTTTGTTCTAGAAGAAGATTCACATTTACACTGATCCTCATTACACTCAATAGGTTTAGTGTTAGGGTTAGGGCTAGGCTTAGGGTTAAGTTTACATTTAGGGTTAGGGTTGTTGTCAGGGATGGGACCTGTGCATGGGTGAGGGTTAATGTTAAGGTATGAAACAAATTTGTACCAACTTGTACTGTCTGAGTTCAGTAAGTCTAGTTGCACTCTAGATTATCAATATTCTCCAAGTGTTGTTCTACCATCCTATTGGTTTAATATAATGGTGGTTGATTCACAAAATAGAAGCTAATTCAAAAAGCAAAGACAAACAGGCAAGGATGTTTGCCAAAAGCACAATTTGAACTGTTCTTGTCTTCAGTATTGCCAGTATTATTTAAGCCAACAGAGTCAGTGTCTGATTTTGTGAAATTAAACAATTAGGGGTAAATTGGGATCCCCTCTGAACATTTAGCAAGTAGAGGGTTGTTTAAAATATCTAATTCAACCTGAGAAGATGTATTGACCCCTGTGGTGTAGGAGGGCAAAGAAAAGTCAATTAGGGTGAGGGTTAGGGTTAGGGTTACATCAAAATATAGATCAGACTTTATCTGCGAAACTTTGTTATGAACATGCCTGGGCCATTGAAATCTTGCTCAACTCTGTCGAAGAAGTCTTCAAAACGAATGCCTTTTCTCCTCCTTGCATGGTTAGGATTGACAGCAACATTCATCCTTGTGTACAATGTTCTTTCCTTGGTATAGCAGTGAAACAAGTGGGTCTATGTCAGCAATCCTGTGTTGTCCAAAGCTTACCAATTGAAATAATATTCCCTTTAGATAATTTCGTGTTACCTAGGCCCTCCTTCAACACAGCTTCTTTAGCTTTAGTTCTAGAAGCAGATTGACATTTACTCTGATCCCCATTACACTCAATAGGATTAGGGTTATTGTAGGGCTAGGGTTAGGAGTAGGTTTAGTGTTAGGGTTATGGTTGTTGTCAAGTTTGTGTCTGTACAGGGGTGAGGTTTAGGGTTAGGGTTAGGTTAGGGTTGTGGTTAGGCTTAGGGCTAGGGTTTATGGTTATGGTTGGGGTTAGGGTTAGTATAAAGGGTTAGTGTTAGGGTTAGGTTAGGATTAATGTTAGGTTTAGGGTTATGTTTAGTTATAGGGGTTTGGGATAGTGTTAAGGTTAGGGCTAGGTAGGGTTAGGGTTAGGGTTAGGATGTAGGATTATGTTTAGGTTTAGGTTTATGGTGAGTGTTAGAGTTAAGTAGGGTTACCGTTAGGTTATGTTTATGGGTTGTGCAGTGTTAGGATTTGGGTCGTGGTCAGGGATGGGATGTGTGAATGGGTGACAATTAGGGTTAAGGTTATTGTTAGGGTGTAGGGTTAGAGTTAGGCTTATGGTTAGGTTTAGGTTATGGTTAGTGGCATGGTTAGGGTTAGGTTTAGTTCCAAATATATATCTGACTTTATCTGTGAAACTCTTGTCACCTGCTTGCATGGTTAGGTTTTACCGCAGCATTCATCCTTGTGCACAATGCCTTTTCCTAGGTATGGCAAAGGAAACATGTGTGTGTATGTCTGTCATCCTGTTTTGTACAAGGTGGAAGATTTAAAGTAACGTTCCTCTTATATCATTTTGTCTTATCTATGACCTCTTTCCACACAGCTTCTTTAGCTTTTTTTCTATAAGCCGATACCCTTTACACTGATCCCCATTACCCTCAATAGTGTTAGGGTTAGTGTTAGTGCTAGGGTTATGATTAGGTTTAGGGTTAGGGTTGTGGTTGTGGTCTGGGATGGGATCTGTGGGTGGGTGAGTGTGAGGGTGAGGGTTAGGTTTATGGTTAGTTTTGGGATTAGGATTAGTGTTAGGTTTAGGGTTAGGGTTAGGTAGGTTTAGCGTTAGGTTTAGGGATATGTTATGGTTATGGTTAGGGTTACAGATACGGTTAGGTATAGGGTTTGGGTTTAGAATTAGGGTCAGCCTTATGGTTCGTATTAGTAGTTAGGGGTAGGGTTAGAGTTAGGGTTAGTTAGGGCTAAGGTTAAGGTTAGTTTAGGGTTAGGGTTAGAGTTAGGGTTAGGTTTAGGGTTAGGGTTCGATTTGTGGTCAGGGATGGGATCTGTGCCTGGGTGAGGGCATGTGAGAGGGTTAGGGTTATGGTTAGTGTTAGGGAGGTTTTGTGTTAGGTGGGGTTAGAGTTAGGGTTATGTCCAAATATATATTTGATTTTATCTGTGAAAATCTGTCATGAACATGCCTGGGTCTTTGAAATCTTGTTCAACTCTGTTGAAGTTGTCTTCAAATTGAATGCCTTTTCACCTGCTTCCATGGTTATGTTTTTCAGCAGCATTCATCCTTGTACACCATGCCCTTTCCTTTGTATGGCAAAAGAAATGTGTGTGTGTGTGTGTGTGTGTGTGTGTGTGTGTGT